>CM061137.1:62279449-62310450 GCA_030789695.1 Scilla litardierei | reverse complement strand
ATCCATATCTTCCAGAAAAAGTAGAAAATATCCCCGAACTCAGAAAAATCGACAAAATGTCAGTTTGACTAGTGAGATCGACATCTTCAACTTAAAAATAAGAGAAGTAAAAATTAGGCCAAAGATGATATCATTTAATAAAAAGATCTATATCATCCAGAAAATGCAGAAAATAGCAACAAGTTCAGAAAAGTCGACAAAATGTCAGTGGGAATTGGGAGATCGGAATTTTTGAGTTAAAAAAATAAGAGAAAACAAATTTAGGACAAAAAATCATATCATTTAATACAAGTATTCATATCTTCCAAATAATGTAGAAAATAGGTCGGAGCTCAGAAAAATATGCAAAAATGACCGATGGAACTGGGAGATCATCATCTTCAACTGAAAAATAAGATAAGCGAAACTTAGATTATAAAAATCATATCGTTTAATAAAAAGCTCCATATCGTCCAGAAAATGTAGAAAATAGACTCGAGCTCAGAAAAATCCGAAAATATCTGTTGGAACTAGGATATCGCCATCTTCAATTGAAAAATAAGAGAAGACAAAATTAGGGTATGAAAATCATATCATTTAACATAAAGATACAATTCTTCTAGAAAATGTAGAAAATAGCACCGAACTCAAGTCCGCAAAAATATCGAGATATTGCACTCTTCAACTTAAAAATAAGTGAATAAAAAATTAGTCCAAAAATCATATCATTTAATAAAACGATCCATATCTTCCAGAAAATTTTAAAAAATTACCCGGAGCTCGAAAAATCCGCAAAAATGTCCGTTGGAACCGGGAGATCGCCATCAACTGAAAACTAACAAAATTCAAAATTAGGCCAAATAGTCATATCATTTAATAAAAAGATCCTTCCAAAAATGTAGAAAAATTGCTCCGAGTTCAGAAAAATCCGCCACAATGTCTGTTGGAACCGGGAAATCGACATATTCAACAACAAAAATGTAAGAAGACAAAATTAGACCAAAAATCATATCGTTTAATAAAAAGAAACAATCTTCTAGAAAATGTAGAAATAGCCCAAACTCAGAAAAATACACAAAAATGTCCGTTGGAACCTGGAGATCGCCATCTCCAACTGGAAAAAAAGAGAAGACAAAAGTAGGCCAAAATATCATATCATTTAATAACACAATCCATATCTTCCAAAAATGTGGAAAATATCCCGAAACTCAGAAATATCTGCAAAAATGTCCGTTGGAACCCGGTGATCGCCATCTTCAAATGGAATATAAGAGAAGACAAAATTAGGCCAGAAATCATATCATTTAATAAAAAGATCGACATCTTCAACAGAAAAATAAGAGAAGACAAATTTAGGCTAAAAAATCATATCAATTAATAAAAAGATCCATATCTTTCATAAAATGTAGAAAATAGGACCAATCTCAGAAAATAATATAAAAAATATTTCAGTTGAAGATGGTGATATCGATTACAATGGACATTTTTATATATGAAGATGGCGATTTCCCGGTTTCGAATTTTGTCTTCTCTTATATTTCAGTTGAAGATGGCGATTTCCTGGTTCCAACGGACATTGTTTGGCCTAATTTAATAAAACGATCCATATATTCCCGAAAATATGAACAATAGCCCGCAGCTCAGAAATATCTGCAAAAATGTCTGTAGGAATTAGGAGATCGCCAACTTCTAATGGAAAATTAGAGAAGAGAAAATTAGGCCAAAAATCATATCATTTAATAAAACCATCCATATCCTCCAGAAAATGTGGAAAATAGCCCGGAGCTCAAAAAATCTGCAAAAATGTCAATTGGGACCGAAAGAAGGCCATTTTCAACTGAAATATAAGAGAAGACAAAATTAAGTCAAAAAATCAAATCATTCAATATAAAGATCGACATATTCAATTGGAAAATAAGAGAAGACAAACTTAGGTTATGAAAATCTTATCATTTAATAAATATACATATCTTCCATAAATTGTAGAAAATAGCCTGAAGCTTAGAAAAATCTTAAAATTTGTCTATTTGAAACGGGAGATCGCCATCTTCAACTTAAAAATAATAGAAGACAAACGTAAACTATAAAAATCATATCATTTAATAAAAGATCCATATCTATTATACATTTGAGAGCATTTGTTAAATTTTTTCCTATGTGGACATGTTTGTCCTACGTGGGCAAACAACAAATGACTGGGACACACACAAGTTGCTGACTAGGATAAGTTTGGGGAAAAGCTTGGGGAAGGGGTAAATTTGAAACTTGAAATTTGGTTTTAAAACATAAAAATTTGAAATTTGCATATGAGAACAAAACTTTGGGGGGAGATTCAGCTGACCCAAACTTTGGGGACCCCTCTCTCTCACTCTCTCCCCCTGCCCCTAAAAACCTCATGGCTGCGTACAATGAATGTCATCGGATCTCTCTCCCTCCCTCTCTCTCGGCCCCCTGCCCCCAAAAACCCTACACCCTTGACAACAAGAAAATTAGAATCATAATGAAGTCAATCCCCGAGCTCTCACGTACAGTGAATTTTGTCATGGACTGATGCTCAAGGTATGGTTCTTGATATTGATCCTTTTTAAATTATTTGATTGATGCTGCAATTTAATTTATTTGGTTGATGCTGCGACTTCATATTCTGATTTGTGTTATATCTCCTGATTCATGATTTGTCATCAGATCCAGATCCTGATGCTGCGACCAAAGACTGGGAAGGGAAAGAAGAAATCACTCCCTATTAACAAGGACAGGTACATCAGTAAGATGTTTCTTTGGGGACTTAGTTAGTCTACTTAGTTCGTCTGCTTTCAATTATTATTTTCCGCAGGAATCCCAACTTATACGTAAGGATTTAGTTACGGGGCCAATGCCATTAGATGTGGCCAAGACTTAGTTGCAGTGTATCTCGCTCAATCTCTATTTCCCTATCCAGCGCACGCCATTATTATTTGCAAGTATAAAATTGTATCATTTTTCTTCAATTTTTTGTAATTTTTGTTATTTTGTGGGGTTCTATTTCTTACAATTTCTCTTGCGATTTCTTTCGATTGAGATAATATTTTATTTGCTTTTTTCCCTCATGAAATTTTATTGTTCTTTGTGTATGATTAGGGCTTTTCTTTTAACAGATCTCTGCACAGTTATCGTTAATTATGGGTAAGAATTTGATTTTGATTTATTAAAGTTTTAAGGTGTTTACTATTAATTATCTTGAATTTTTACTACCCATCAGATTGATTGGCTTATGTTCGATTTGTGCCGGGAAATGAATTGGAGGGCGGTTTTATATTTTTTTCTCCTGTAACTGTAAATGTGTTGAACTCATAAATGTGTTAAATCCTCAGCATTCTGTGCAGCAATGGATTGTTTTTTAGTGACTCATGTATGTCGATCTTCTTCCTTGCTAAGGCTGCATTGACCTGGGCCTTGAATCTAGCAACTAGGTGTAAAGAGTAGATTCGGGCAGCAGGGATTTGCTTATTGGAGAGCTTCCTCTTCTTCCAACAGGCGTCAGGGTTGAGCTCATCTTCTGGTTTATATATTTCTTTTAGGGAGGACCTCAATAGCATTGGAGCTGGTTGGCATGTAATTCTATGATGAATGTTGATCACGTGGCATTTCCCATTTTAATTCTCTTTTGAAAAATTTGTTGAGAGTCTGAAATTTGAAACAAAGGAAATTTCCAGATTTTATTTTTTGAAACCAAATATTGTATCTCTAGGAAAGTGCATGGCCAATGCTTTGAAGCAACTCAAGGTTGAATACGACATGCTCGGCTTCTGATTATTAGTTAATTTTGAAGCAGTTACTTACAACTATTTTCCATATAAGATCATGCTCAGTGTTGTTAATGCTTCTTAAGCCTGAATAGGTCCTTTGAGTTTAATCCTTCGTAGTTTTTTGATGAGAATTTTTGGTGATGGTCGTAGGTTTCGAGTAATATCATTGAGCCTATTCTCCCATTGTTCTTTTAAGGGTCAATTCGAGCAACTTGCTTCTCAAGAGGCCTTCTTAAAAGAATGCGGAAATCACACAAAAATACCCCAACGTTTGGGGCCTCTTTCATATTAATACCCTGAACTTTTAAGTCACACACAACAAAACCTTTTTTTGTTTTTTGTTTAATTTATACCCGTTTTGCCCTTTACCCTATTCAGAAAAATAATACCCTAACGTTTGGGGTATCTTTCAAAAAAAATACCTAAATCCTACTAAAACCGAAATCACAGGGGTATTTTTTTGAAAGATACCCCAAACGTTAGGGTATTATTTTTCTGAATAGGGTAAAGGGCAAAACGGGTATAAATTAAACAAAAAACCAAAAAAGATACTGTTGTGTATGACTTAAAAGTTCAGTGTATTAATATGAAAGAGGCCCCAAACGTTGGGGTATTTTTGTGTGATTTCCCCTAAAAGAATTTAGGAAGCATCTATGTGGAATTACACAGAGGCTGCATGACACATCCTGTCATCGTTGCACACAATGAAAACACCTTCAATGGCAGGGGCATCAGGAGATTACTCTCTTAACAAACTTGAATTAGATAAGGCAAGGTTAGAAGATTACTCTCTAACACCTTCAATGACAGAGGCATCAGGAGATTACTCTCTAACAAATTTTAATTAGAACATACTGCCCTTCTTTCTTGCTTAGTTTCATTTTAATTACAAATGGTTTCAGTTATTACCAACCATTACACTTACTCATATGTATAGACTCCTTTGAAGATCCATATATAAATAGATAATTGCGGGGAAAAAGAGAATTAATGCATGACCATGAAATATCTAAAATAAACTTAAATCCACCATATGGTTGGCATTTTGGTAAATTATTTTGAAGGTGCATTGATTTTAGTAAGTTCTTTTGCTGGTTGGCAGGTTCTTTTGAGATTCTTATGAGAGTAAGAGTTAGATAAAATTTGATATCAAGGATTGAAGAGGACATGAAAAAATCTATAGCTAATTATTCCATTTGATCAAAACAATTTCATATCAATTTCATGAAAATACCTCAATTGATCTTGATTTGGATCTTGATCTCGAATGTTCTTTGGGGAATGAGACTTAGTGGGTCACTGAATATACACACACCTCCATGGAGAAGCGACCAAAGAAGAGGATGAGGTTGGCATGGGACAACCTCCTCTCCCAACCCCTAAAGGTCATTTTTCCTGTTTCCCCATTTCATTTTAGTGTAAATTTTGTGTTTTGTGATGTTAATTTTGCTTTAACGAATTAGTTTTCTGGTTTTGGCAAGGAACTTATATATAATGCATCTCTTTATAAATTAATCTTTATTAAAAAGAAAACTAGAAAATGTGAAGCTCAACTATTTTGAAGAGCAGTTTGGATTTCACTGCGCCGATCAAACCCTAAAAAAATAATTCCAAATTGTTTACCGAGATCCAGAGCAAATTGAATATAGCCTCACATTCTTTTGTTGACACATTAGGCTTTTTTAGTTTTTACTTTCTCCAAGATCTATCCCTTTCCTTAGATTCATTGATTTTTTTGATGCTAATTCAAATACCCAGATCATAGTTTGGGTTAAATTTCTTGAAAATATTTGCAATTGGGTCATTACTGCATTTGGGCAGCTCACTGTACTTGAGGTTAGTTTACTTTATTTCAAAATTTATTGTTTTAGTAGATTTTTGGTGTGCTTGGGAAAATTTAATGCTTAATGGTGAGATCTGAGAAAGGTTTTCAGTAATGTGAAAGCTCATTGACATTTTACCATGCAAGTGATTTTAGTAGTTCCCATGAGTGAGATCAGTTGCTGTATTAGGATCATTTTTAACCTATTTTTAAAATTTTTTACACGATATTGACAGTTATAAAGTGACATATAAGGTCTTGATAATCTCGATAAAATAGGCATTTTATTATGCTAATGATGCATTTGGATCTTCTTATATGCTCTAGGGAGTCCTGTGCTTGGGTATCTTGCTGCCCATATCCTTATTGGTCTTTATGGGATGTATATCACCCTCCATGTTCATGGGATGAAGGCTATGGCTGAATTTGGAGTTGTATATTTGATGTTTAATATTGGTCTTGATGTACCATTTTTAACATGTTAATCTTTTTTAAATAGAACTGGATTTTAGCGGGCATACCTGACAGTTAATTTTTAAAACAAGATGTGAAATATATGATTCACACTTTACAATTTCCTATAGAGGCTATGCTCAATGAACATGTATGCTTTAGGGGTAGGTTTCGCTTAGGTAAATATCCATGTTCTGTAACTTCAACGAAGAATTATATTTTCTTTATCATTTGGGTTGGTTTCACTCAGGTACACTCCAAGTTTTGTAATTTCAATGAAGAATTATATTTTCCCTTTCATTTAATGATTTTTTGATAACTTACTGGTTTTGGTGCCTACAGTGGTTGTTTGCCTTGTTGCTTATATTGTTGCTGGTCTTTAAGGCCCGTAGCAATCGTCTTTGGTAATGGGGTGGACCGGTCTTCAACAGTTGGGTAGCAATCATCATTGTTTTATATTTTGTTAAAATAAGTACATACATCAAGAGTAAAGAGAGTATTTCTCTTTTATTTCTCATAATTTTCCTGATATATTGTTATTCTTGGAATTCTGTAAGTTATTCATTGTGATATGAAAACGTGTGTAATTTATATAGTCCAAATTAAAGGGTTGGTTCTAGAGAAGCATTGGAATTTGAATGATTTGACATTGGGAAGCCTCTTGGAAGGGGAAAGTTAGGACATGCTTATGTGGGTAGAGAAAAGAAGGTATTATCTTCAGCTAGGTATTGTGTATATATAGAAAGTTGTTTTCTTTTCCAAATATTCCATCTTTTCTTTCTTAGTTGTAGTATTCTAATACTGGGTGAGAGAAAACAGTAAATAAATGGTGGGTGATTCAAGCAAGAGTAGGAGAAGTGGTGGCACCAGTACTATAGATTGTAGAGGTATAAGTACCAAAAAGGAGGTAATGTTGGGTTTAAAGTTGTAGTTGCTGATGTGCCTTTCATTGTAAGATAGTCTAGTGCCGCATTTAGAGAGAGATCAAGTAATTGGAGAAAGAGGAACAAGAACTAAAAGGAAACCTTTTCTATCTTGCTCAGGGAGAGACTTGAGAGGCTCAACTCTTATCCCACCAAGAAGATGCAAATCAAGAAGAATAGTTGTAGATATTATCTTTAAACCATGTGTGAGTTCATTTCTATAGCGTCATTTTTTGCTGAGGGTTTTTCTATATATTTGACACTAAATTATTATTTTCAATGCAAGAAATTATTTAAATATTTATGTTAAGTATCTATCCCAATGTTGAGCTGCCTATTTTTTGACACAAGAATCAACAATTTAGTGCGTTCATATGTTATAAATATTGTTAATGAATTCTGTTTAGCGACATCACTCATTAAGTTGTGCTAATTCATTATGTTAATGAATTGTGTCTTACACCCAGATCGAAGTCAATATCTAAATGAAAATCAAGAGGTAATCGAGAAGTGAGAGACTACACATCTTTTGGAAGCTATAGACTCTCTGAGTGTCTCAGACATTAAAGGTTCTTTTGCAGGGAGGAGGATATGCTGTATGAATTTTTTTGGCACTTCTTTTGTACAGAATGTTTCATTGTAGTCTAATGGTGAAAAGCCATTTTTGGGGAATGTATACGGAAGTTAAAAAATGATAATTAAATTAATGTCTTACTATGAAAAGTAATGATGAATAGTGATTTTGGATGATGCATAAGAAAGTTTATGAATGATGAAAGGCAGCATGTAAGCAAGTTTAACTCGCTTTTTGGGATGTTTTATCTGTATATATGAATCTAAATGTTTCCATACTATTGTTATGCACGTGTTATAATTCAAGTGCACTTCAAATAAGATTCGTATATGCTTTTTTATTACTATATCATATTTTTGTTGCTTCAAGATTCACTTGGTTGTAGAACTGCAAACTAAAATAAAGTGGCATGCAAGTAGTTTTTCAATAGAGTGGGGAATCTGATTCGTCTGATTGCAACTATTTAACAGATGAGGGGGTCTAGATGAAACTCGGTGATATATAAAGGGGGTCTCAACACCAGTGTTATTGATGCTATTGTTGATATTAAGAACATACTATTGCTGTTGCATATTGCTTATGTTATTCGAAACATGTATATTGTTGCTATTGTATAGTCAATATCTATTATATAGTATAGTCAATATCTACTATACAACTAAGTGATGTTTTAAAATGGGTTTGTTGACAAGGACAAAGAGGTGGGAGAAATACGGTTAAGATTTAATCATAAGAAATGAATGGTTATGGTGAGAGTTTGTGAAATTTTTGGGAGAAAACCTTAACATTTTGGTGAAACTAAATTTTGGAAGACCGAAAATGTTTAATTTTCGAAGAACTAAATCTAGAATGTAATTTTAACTTTTAGGGGGGACTAAAGAGACTAAATGTTGGGAAAATTAAATTCTATGATTGAACTAAATTTTAATTTTAAATTTTGGGGAGAACTAAATTTGGTTAGGAACTAAAATTTAAATTTTGGGAGGAACTAAATCTATAAGGAATTAAATTTTGGGGGAACTAAAATTTTAGGGGTAAACTAAATTCTCTCGGAGAACTAAATTTTAGTGTAAATGTGGATTAAATTTTTAGATGGAGTTTTTTTTTGAAGATGACTGCATATTGTTTTGGCGAATTTCGAAGGGGTTGAAATTTGAGTGTACGATATTCTGAATTAGGTTGTAAATATTCTTTTCGGTGGGGGGAGATTTTGAATGAGTTGAAATTTTTCAGGGGGAGATTTTGAATACCACGTGACCTAAGGACACGAATCATGGCTGTCTTTCGATTGTACAATCGAGGGATGTTTTTGGATATGTTGCTGACTAGGAGAAAAGGGTGGATAAAAAGACGATTGGGATTTGATCTTGACAAATCAATGTGTAGGATGAGAGTTTGTTAAAATTTCAGGAGGAAAACCCTAAAATTTGGCAAGAAACTAAATTTGGATGGAACTAATTTTGGGGGAATTAAATTTTAAATTCTCTAAGAGAAGTAATTTTTGGGAGAAATAAAAATTTTATGGCATTATATAAAACTTATTGTGCTTTAATTATTGTTGTTTGTTTAAATTTAGGGGATTCAAGATTTTGAGGGGGAAATATTTTAAACGAACTGTGCCCTTGGGCATGGGTTATGACTAGTCTTCTATAATAAAGAAAATATCACAGAGCTCAGAAAATCCACAAAAATGTCCGTTAGAACCGGTAGATCGGTATGTTCGGCTGAAAAAAGAGGACAAAATTAGGCAATAAAAAGCAAATCATTTAATAAAAAGATTCTTATTTTCCATAAAATGTAGAAAATATCCCCGAGCTCAGAAAATACACAAAAATATCCGTCGGAAACTGGAGAGCGCAAAATTTAACGAAATACAGAGAAGACAAAATTAGGCCAAAATATCATATCATTTAATAAACAATCGATATCTTCCAGATACTACTGAAAAAAGCCCAGAGCTAAGAAAAATCCTCAAAAATATCTGTGGAAATTGGGAGATTGCCATCATCAACGAAAAATCTAAGAAAGGACAAAAATAGACCAAAAATCATAGCATTTAATAAAACAATCGTTATCTTCCAGAAAATAGCCCCTAGGTCAGAAAAATCCGCAAAAATTTCTGTTGGAACCGGAAAACCAAAATCTTCAAGTGAAAAAAAGAGAGGACAAACGTATGGTAGAAAAATCATATCATTTAATAAAAAATCCATATCTACAATAAAATGTAGAAAATAGCCTCGAGTTCAGAAACATCCGCAAAAATTTTCGTTTGAACTGGGAGATCGCCATTTTCAATTGAAAAATAAGAGAAGAAAAAATTAGATTATAAAAATCATATCATTTAATCAAGCTCAGAAAAATCTACAAAAATGTCTGTTTGAATTGGGAGGTCGCCATCTTTAACTAAAAACAGAAGAGAAACTTAGGTCATAAAAATCATATCATTTAAATAAAACATCCATATCTTCCAGAAAATGTAGAAAAATAATCCGACCTCAGATAAATATACAACAATATCTGATGGAACCGGGAGATCGTCATCAACAAATGAAAAATAAGAGAAGACAAAATTAGGATTTAAAAATCATATCATTCAATATAAATTTCCATATATTATAGAAAATGTAAAATATAGTGCAGAGCTTAGAAAATCCGCAAAAATGACCGTTGGAACCGAGAGATCGTCGCCTTTAACTGAAAGAAGGAAAGGATTCATATCTTCCAGAAAATGTAGAAAATAGTCCGAAGCTTAGAGAAGTTCACAAAATCTCCGTTGGAACCGAGAGATCGTCATATTCAACTAAAAAAAGAGAAGATAAAATTAGGCTATAAAAATCATAACAGTTAATATAAAGATCCAAATCTTACAAAAAATGTAGAAAAACCCCCGAGCTTAGAAAAATTCGCAAAAAAGTAAGTTGAACCAGGAGATCGCCTTCTTCAACCGAAAAAAGAAGAGAACAGAATTAGGCCAAAAGCCATATCATTTAATAAAAAATGCATATCTTTCAGAAAATGTAGAAAATAGACGCGAGCTCAGAAAAATCCGCAAAAAAAAGTCCGTTGGAACCGGGAGATCGTCATCCTCAAATAAAAAATAAGTGATGACAAAATTAAGCTATAAAAATCATATCATTTATAAAAATCCATATCTTACAAAAAAACGTAAAAATAGCTCGTAGCTCAAAAAGTCTGCAAAAATGTCTGTTGGAATCTAGAGGTCGCCATCTTCAACAAATAAATAAGAGAAAACCAAATTAGGCCAAGAAATCATATCAAACGATTCATATCTTCCAGAAAATGCAGAAAATAGCCCCGAGCTTATAAAAATTTGCAAAAATTTCCGTTTGAATCTGGAGATGCCATCTTCAACTGAAAATAAGAGAAGATAAACTTACACGATAAAATCATACCATTTAATAAAAATATCTATATCTTTCATAAAATTTAGAAAGTAGAGTCGAGCTTAGAAAAATCTGAAAAAATGTCCGTTAAAACCGAGAGATCGCCATCTTCAATAGAAAAATAAGAGAAGACAAAATTAGAACCTAAAAATCTTATCATTATTTGTATATAAATATATCTTCCAAATGATGTAGAAAATAGCACCAAACTCAAAAAAATCCGCAAAAAATGTCCGTTGGAACCGAGAGATTGCCATGTTCAACTGAAAAAATAAGAGTAGACAAAATTATGATATAAAAATCATATCATTTAATATAAAGATCCATATCTTACAGAAAATGTAGAAAATAGTCATGTGCTCATAAAAATCCGCAAAAAGTCCGTTGGAACCAGGAGATCGCTATCTTCAACGAAAAAAAATAAGAGAAGAGAAAATTAAATCAAAAAATTATATCATTTAATAAAATGATCCATATCTTTGAGAAAAAGCAGAAAATAGCCCCGATCTCAGAAAAATCGGCAAAATGCCAGTTGGAATAGTGGGATCCACATCTTCAACTTCAAGATAAGAGAAGACAAAATTAGGCAAAAGATGATATCATTTAATAAAAGATCCATATCATCCAAAAAGAGAAAATTAGGACAAAAAATCATATCATTTATTACAAGTATTCTTATCTTCCCGATAATGTTGAATATAGGCCGGAGCTTAGAAAATCTGCAAAAATGTCCGATGGAATCGAGAGATCGTCATCTTCAACTGAAAAATAAGATAAGCGTAACTTAGGTGATAAAAATCATATCAATTAATAAAAAGCTCCATATCATCCAGAAAATGTAGAAAATAGCATCGAGCGTAGAAAAATCAATAAAAATATCTGTTGGAACGAGGATATCGCCATCTTCAATAGAAAAATAAGAGAAGACAAAATTTGGGTATGAAAATCCTATCATTTAATATAAAGATACAAGCCTTCCGAAAAATGTAGAAAATAGCACTGAACTCAGAAAAGTCCGCAAAAATATCTGTTGGAACCGGGAGATCGCACTCTTCAATTTAAAAATAAGAGAAGACAAAATTAGGCCAAAAATCATATCATTTAATAAAACAATCCATATCTTCTAGAAAATTTAAAAAATTTGCCCAGAGCTCAAAAAATCCACAAAAATATCTGTTGGAACTGGGAGATCGCCATCAACTGAAAACTAACAAAAGACAAAATTAGGCCAAATATTCATATTAATTAATAAAAAGATACATATCTTCCAAAAAATATAGAAAAAATGCCCCAAGCTCAGAAAAATCCATCAAAATGTCCGTTGGAACCGGGAAATTGACATATTCAATTGAAAAATATGAGAAGACAAAATTATATCGTTTAATAAAAAGAAACATATCTTCCAAAAAATGCAGAAATAGCCCCAAACTCAGAAAAATCTGCAAAAATGTCCGTTGGAACCTGGAGATGGCCATCTTTAACTGGAAAATAAAAGAAGACAAAATTAGGCCAAGATATCATATCATTTAATAAAACAATCTATCTCTTCCAAAAATGTGGAAAATAGGCCGCAACTCAGAAAAATCCATAAAAATATCTGTTGGAACCAGGTGATCGCCATCTTCAGCTGGAATATAAGAGAAGAAATTAGGCCAAAAATCATATCTTTTAATAAAAAGATCGACATCTTCAACAAAAAAATATGAGAAGACAAATTTAGGCTAGAAAAATCATATCAATTAATAAAAAGATCAATATCTTTCATAAATGTAGAAAATAGCACCAATCTCAAAAAATAATATATATAAATATTTTCAGTTGAAGATGGCAATTTCTTGGTTTATAATGGACATTTTTATAGATGAAGATGGTGATTTCTCGGTTCTGAATTTTGTCTTCTATTATATTTCAATTGAAGATGGCGATTTCGGGGTTCTAACAGACATTTTTTGGCCTAATTTTGTCTTCTTTGATATCATTTAATAAAATGATCCATATATTCTAGAAAATGTGAACAATAGCCTGCAGCTCAAAAATATATGTAAAAATGTCATTTGGAACCGAAAGATCGCCAACTTCTAATGGATCATAAGACAAGACAAAATTGGGCCAAAATCATATCATTTAATAAAACCATCCATATCTTCTAGAAAGGTGGAAAATAGCAATGAGCTCAAAAAAATCCGCAAAAATGCCAGTTGGGCCCGAAAGAAGGCCATCTTCAACTGAAATATTAGAGAAGACAAAATTAGGCCAAAAAATCAAATCATTCAGTATAAAGATCGCCATCGTCAACTGGAAAATAAGAAAAGACAAACTTAGGTTATAAAAATCATATCATTTAATAAAAAGATACATATCTCCATAAATTGTTGAAAATAGCCCGAAGCTCAGACAAATATGTAAAATTGTATATTGGAACCGGGAGATCGCCACCTACAACTTAAAAAATAATAGAAGACAAACTTAAGCTATTAAAATCATATCATTTAATAAAAAGATTCATATCTTCTATAAAATAAAGAAAATAGCACAGAGCTCAGAAAATCTGCAAAAATATTCGTGAGAATCGGTAGATCGATATGTTCAACTGAAAAAAGAGGACAAAATTAGGCAATAAAAATCATATCATTTAATAAAAGGATTATTATTTACCATAAAATGTGGAAAATATCCCTGAGCTCAGAAAATACGCAAAAATATCCATCTAAAACGGGAGAACGCAAAATTTAACGAAACAGAGAAGATAAAGTTAGGCCAAAATATCATATCATTTAATAAAACGACTGATATCTTCCAGATAATACAGAAAATATCCTAGAGCTAAGAAAATCCTCAAAAATATCCTTGGAAACGGGGAGATCACAATCATAAACGAAAAATCTAAGAAGGGACAAAATTAGACAAAAATTCTTCGCATTTAATAAAACGATCGTTATCTTCCAAAAAATATAGAAAATAGCCACGAGGTCAGAAAAATCCGCAACAATTTCTGTTGGAACCGGGAAATCGAAATCTACGTATGAAAAATAAGAGAAGACAAACGTAGGCTATAAAAATTATATCATTTAATAAAAAATCCATATCTACAATAAATGTAGAAAATATGCTCGAGTTCAGAAAAATCCACAAAAATTTCCATTTGAACTGGGAGATCGCCATTTTCAATTGAAAAATAAGAGAATACAAAATTAGGCTATAACAATCATATCATTTAATAAAAAGATCCATATCCTTAGAAAATGTAAAAATACACTGGAGCTCAAAAAATCTGCAAAAAATGTCTGTTGGAATCGGGAGGTCGCCATCTTCAACTAAAAAATAAGAGAAGACAAAATTAGCTTGTAAAATAATATATTTCAATACAAAAGATCCATATCTTTTAGAAAACGCAGAAAATAGTCCCGAGCTCAGGAAAAATATGCCAAAATGTCTGTTGGAACCGGGAGATCGCCATCTTTTAGGGCAAAAATCATATCATTTAATAAAAAGATCAATATCGTTTACAAAAATTTGGAAATAGCCCCAAACTCAGAAAAATCAGCAACAATATATATTGGAACTGGGAGATTGCCATCTTCAACTGAAAAATAAGAGAAGAGAAACTTACATTATAAAAATCATATCATTTACTAAAACATCCATATCTTCCAAAAAATGTAGAAAATAATCAGAGCGCAAAAAAATCTGCTACAATATCCGACGGAACCGGGAGATCACCATCAATAAATGAAAAATAAATAAGACAAAATTAGGATTTAAAAATCATATCATTTAATATAAAGTTCCATATCTTACAGAAAATGTAAAATATAGCACCGAGCTCAGAAAAATCCAGAAAAATGTCTGTTGGAACAGGGAGTCGTCATCTTCAACGGAAAAAAGAAAGACAAAATTCGGCCAAAAATTATATTATTTAATAAAAGGATCCATATCTTCCAGAAAATGTAGAAAATAGTCCAGAGCTTAGAGAAGTCCGCAAAATGTCTGTTGGAACCGGGAGATCGTCATATTCAACTGAAAAAAGAGAAGGTAAAATTAGGCTATAAAAAGCATACCATTTAATAAAAACATCCATATTTTACAGAAAATGTAGAAAATATCCCCAAGCTTAGAAAAATTCGCAAAAAAATAAGTTAAAACTGGGAGATCACCTTCTTTAACTGAAAAAAGTAGAGAACAAAATTAGGCCAAGAATCGTATCATTTAATACAAATACATTCTTTCAGAAAATGTAGAAAATAGGCTTGAGCTCGGAAAAATCAGCAAAAATTTATCTTTGAACCGGGAGATCGTCATCATCAATTGAAAAAAATAAAAGAAGAGAATATTAGGCTAGAAAAATCACATCATTTAATAAAAAGGTCCATATCTTATAAAAATGTAGAAAGTAGTCCCGAGCTCAAAAATATCGGCCAAAATGTTCGTTGCAACCGGGATATCGCCATCTTCAAGGAAAAAAAATAAGAGAAGACAAAATTAGGCTACAAAAATCATATAATGTTATAAAAAGATCCAAATCATCTAGAAAATGTAGAAAATAATCTCGAGCTTATAAAAATCTGCAAAAATATCCATTGGAGCCTGGAGATCGCAATCTTCAACTGGAAAAATAAGAGAAGACAAAATCAGGCCAAAATATCATATCATTTAATAAAACGATCCATATCTTTCAAACTGTGGAAAATAGACTGGAGCTCAGAAAAATCTGCAAAAATACCCATTGGAACCGGATGATCGCTAGCTTCGACTGGAATATAAGAGAAGACAAAATTAGGCCAAAAATCGTATCATTTAATAAAAAGATCGCCATCTTCAACTTGGAAAGTAAGAGGAGACAAATTTAGGCTAGAAAAATCATATCAATTTATAAAAAGATCAATATCTTTCATAAAATGTATAAAAGAACACCAAACTCTGAAAACGATATATAAAATCTTTTCAGTTGAATATGGCAAGATCCTGGTTACAACAAACATTTTCATAAATGCAGATGGCGATTTTCCGGTTCCGAATTTTGTCTTCCCTTATATTTCAGTTGAAGATGGCGATTTCCCGGTTCCAACAGACATTTTTTGGCCTAGTTTGTCTTCTCTGATATCATTTAAGATAACGATCCAAGTATTCCAGAAAATATGGAAAATATCCTGGAGCTCAGAAATATTCACAAAGATGTCCGCTGGAACCAGGAGTTTGCCAACTTCAACTCGAAAGTAAGAGAAGACAAAATTGGGCCAAAAAATCATTTCATTTAATAAAAAGTTCCATATCTTCCAGAAAATGTGGAAAATAGCACGGAGCTCAGAAAGATCTGCAAATATTTCTTTTGGGACTGAGAGAATGCCATCTTCAACTAAAATATAAGAGAAGACAAAATTAGGCCAAAAATCATATCATTCAATAAAAGATCGCCACGTTACTGAAAAATAAAAGAAAACAGATTTAGGTTATAAAAACATATCATTTAATAAAAAGATCCATATCATTCATAAAATGTAGAAAATAGTCTTGAGCTCAAAAAAATCTGCAAAAATGTCTGTTGGAACCAATAGATCATCATCTTTAACTTAAAAATAATAGAAGACAATCTTAAGCTATAGTGATGCATCTCTACAGCATCATCAATATTAGAATTAAGGCCACGCAAGAAATGAGCCATTGTTGCTTCTCTGTCCTTCATCACATTTGCTCGAATCTTGGCAATCTCCATCTCTTTGTGATACTCATCTACACTCTTATTGAGTTGTGGCAAGAAACAAGCCTTGATTGAGTTGTTGCAGTTTTTGATGGAGTTCCCTATGGTAATAAGATGGAATAAAACTCCTTCTTATGGTTGATTTCATTTCCGTCCAAGTACTAATGGGACGTTCTCCATATCACTCGTTTTCCTTTTGCACCTGATCCCACCAAATAAGAGCATAATCAGTAAACTCAAGAGTTGCAAGTTTCACCTTGTTACCTTCAGAGTAGTCATGGCATGAGAAAATTTGCTCAACATGCATTTTCCACTCCAAATATGCATCAGTGTCATGTTTGCCTCGAAAAGAAGGTACTTTGATTTTAATTCCACCAATGTTGTCTCCTCGGTTTCTATATCTTCTTTGTTCATCACGATGAAATCTCCTTCTTCTTGGCTGGTGATTTTCAAATTCATCCCCATCAACTTGGCTCTCTGTATCTCCATGAGGTTGTTCATGATTGTTTGGAGGATTTTGTTGTGTAGAAGCTTGATTCTTCATTTAATCTAATTGTTCATGGATTTTTCTAGTTTCTGTCAAACAATCTCTCAAGATGGCTCACCAATGCTTGCATTTGAAAAGATGATTCTCCATGTTGTGTAGTATCTTCTTGGTTTCTTGCCATGTTAGTGAAAGAAAAAAATACACTCTTGATAATCTCATCAACTCACAATTCCCTCAGAATCTGTCCTTAGCTAGTATGCAACCCAAATCATTGTTGAGTAATCCAATAATGCAAATTACTCACTTCACCCAAGTATGTAGTGGTGGTTGGTAAAATTATGAATAATGGATGGGTTTAGGCCTGAAGTAGGATTAGGTCTAGAGTAGAAATTCAATGAAAAGAAGGGAATTACTTAGTAGTGCAAGACAAAAATGCAACAATAAGAGCTATGAAATTTGTAAGATAACAGAATGTAAGAACTGAATTGAGCACCACTGTTTGTTTTTCTTTCTCGGTTTTTTCCCACCTTTGCTTTTTTTGGTTTTGTTTTTTCAGCTTTTTTCTTTTGCTTTTGTGTTTTTTTGCTTTTTTGGGTGCTTTACTTGTACAAACTAAAATAAACAGCAAACAAACAAAGGCTCTCAACAGTTGAAAGATAAAACAAAATTCTTGCACACTAAGAATTTAAACTAAGTGAAAGGTTTTTGAAAGTTTCTTGTTTTGGCAGAAACAAAGGAAAGGAAAGGATATGAAACATAATTTTTTTGAAGCAATAAAATGATTGAAAGAAACCTACCGTGTCTACCTGGGGCTTTGATACCAAATGATGTGAAACTAGTGAGGTGGCCCAATCTTCACGGAGTAGGATGTTCAAGAACTCGAAAAAAGAAGGATATGAGCATCACACTCCAGAATAAGTGAAAGAAAATAGGGAGTGATAAGATCTAGATAAGGATGGTTCATTTACATGACAAATGCAAAAAGCCAACCAACGTTGTAAAGAACATAACCTGCTACGTAGACCACTTGCCCATCCACGAACATGAGTTTAACCAATCCACACATCAACACACTTGGGTTGAAGCACGAATTGCGGGCTTTTGCAGATTTGGATGACCAATCTTATAAGGAAGATTGACAAAGCAGGGTTCCACAAGAGCTAAAGAAGATAGAAGCTCACACAATATGAGAGAATACTCAAATTCTGAATTGATAATCTGATTGATGCATGTGACAAAGGATTACATGCTCTATTTATAGGTAGAGCTTTGGAAACTAAAAAGACTCTTTAAAAGGCACTAATTAAAGACCACTAATGGCTCTTGATCTCCCCATGAATTCAGAGTTAATAGTATGACTCTTGATCTGCCCATTAATTCAGAATTAATGGTATGACTCTTCATCTCCCCGTGAATTCAGAATTAATGGTAGCACATGAATCTTGATATTCCCCCATGAATTCTGAAGTTTGATTGCAAATGACTCTTCTTATTCTCCAAATAATTCAGAATTATCCAATCTTGGGCCTTATTTTTTGGGCTTAGATTAGAAAGATTAAGGCCTGATTTACTTCTTTTTTTAGTACATCTTTCTTGGGCCAACAATGCTTCTATACTTGGGCCCCAATTGCATCTTGCATTCTTTTTAGCCTTCCTCGTGTCATTGGGCCTGCACTTAGAATTAGGTCTTCAGTTTGTAATTTGATGGGCTGGTTCACATCAGTTGGTTTCACAGTCGCATGCACATGGCACATGCGCCTGGATACCACATCAGTCGACTGTCCAAGCTTACCCAGAATTCTTACACGTTGTCAACTTACGCACTTTGTCTTACAGCCGGCTGTAGAAGGTTTCTCAGTCGCCTGTCGATTTTCAGGCGCCTAACCTTCATCAGTCGACTGTCCTACGTGGTAAGTTACCGTTTGAATTCTCAGCTACCCTCTGACACAGTGCAGCAGCCCACTGTCTGTTCTTCATCAGTCACCTGTCCTGGCTGTAAAATCAATCCATTAGGAATTTCCACACAGATTTCAAAGGGGGGTTTGGGTATTCTATTTGAGGGTTTTATAGAACCTATAAAAGGGTCTCCTACAGTTTCATTGGAAACTTCTTGGAATCCTTAAGAATTCATTGATCTCATCTCTAAACTCTTAAGCTCTCAATTCTATCTAAGCCTTAGAATCTCATTCTCTCTTGCTCTCCAATCTAGAATCAAAGTTGATATCATTTAGGCATTTGGTGGTGACAAGAGAAAGGGCTTTACTCTCTTCTTGGAAGAGATCAACACTCACATCACTTTGCTCCTTCAAGTTTTCCTTCAAGGCATATATGATTTGTTAGTGTTTAATTTCAAATTTCATAACTCTCGTTATTTGTGAGAGTGATTTGCTTGATTCCAAGTTGTAGGATTCATGGACATCAATTGTGTATTGATTACACTTGTAGAGTTTCTACAAGTGGGTTGAAAGGAAACCTCAAGTTAGGTTTTTAACTTGAGTATTCGGATGGTATCTCGAGTAGAAAGGACGTAGGATTATCGGGAACAAGTCGGATTTGACTTGGGTAATCCGAACCCTTGAAACATCCTTGTTTTGTATATCTAATTTGGTGTTTCCTTTTATTCCACATCGTTGTTGGATTAGGATTTTAATTAGATGTAATTTCTTAGTTAATTTTTATAAACACTATTCAATCCCCTTCTAGTGTTTTCCTCATAGCCAGGGTCCTTACACTGAGGCTGCCAGAAATTGAAAAATTCTTCAACACCACTATTCAGAGCAACCGTGGGTTTACCCAAACAAAATATCTTGGGAGATCATGGAAACTACCTTCTCTTCACACAGAAACCACAGACGCTCCTCATTTAGCCTCGTATTTCCCCATAATTCCTGTGAAATCTGTGCGAGTCTCAGAAATCGTTAACGGTGGCAATTTCCTGTATATTGAAACCATGAGTGGATTCTTATCTATTTCCCATAGAAAGCGATCGTGATGCACTATCGATGTCATAGGAGCCAAAAATTCTGTTGTTTGAGGCCTGGGTTGGCCAATTTTTGCCATGTGTGTAAGCTAAGGTTGCCAGAAATAGAAAAATTCTGCAACCCTGTAATTCAAAGCAACAGTGGGGTTATCCCAAACAAAATCTCATGGGAAATCGTGGAAACTACCTATGTTTCACAGAGAAACCATGGATGCTCCTTATTTGGCATCTTATTTTCCCATAACACCCACGAAATCCGTGCGAATCGTAGAAATCATTTATGTAAGAACCATCTACCTTGCATACTAAACAACACACACTATAGGGGAGGTGAATAGTGTAATGGCAAGAATTGTGCAATTAAAAAATAAACTAGCAAATACGGAATTATAAATGAAAAAGGAGATTAATGAACACAAATAAGCAAACATAACACAAAGGATTTATCCTGGTTCCCCAAAGTTGGGTACATCCAGCCACACCCCAATATCCACTATAATCCTACACAAGTTAATGAATACAACTCACTACACGAGGGACACCCCATACAAGGAATTTTCCCTACACAAGGACTCACACAAACCCTACACATGGGTTAGTTGTCACGCCCCGCTTCCCTAAAATGGAGGCGAGACGTGAAAAGGTTCGCACGGGAGTGGAGCCGTGAAGCCCCAAACCCGATAAGCGTCAATAAAACATAAGCAGGTCCCTGTAAACACAAACGGAACAACAATAATAACACAAGGATAGACAGAAATAAAATCTCAAATCTCTGAATTTGTCCAACATTAAAAATTAAGTTCAACATCCAGAAAAGCCACCAGGCTAAAAGAAAGAGTCTAAAGGCCCAGAACAAGTCCAACAAGGACAAACATAAGTATTGGTGCCACGCACCGACAACAAAACAGTCTAAACAACAACACAAACAGTCTCTACGACTGATCGCCCGTGTCCACGAAGTCCTCGTCAAACACAGGCTCGGGCTCGGCGTCTGCAAACACCTCGTCCTCAACAATAAACTCAGGCTCAGGATCTAACATGTGTCACCCAAAAGAGTAAAGGGGCACATGTCAGCAAGTCTAAAAGACTTGGGCAAGGAAACTGAAAATGAAGGTAAACTAACAACCTAGCAGTTATAGTATGCATGACATGGCAGTTATGGTATGAGGGCACAAGTAAGACATGGTGAAACAATAAGTGCAAGAGAACAATTTATCAGGGCATGTCAAGAGTAGCCAAGCTACTAACAATCTCAATCTTTTCACTAGTCACGTTTCAAGTTGTTTGTAGATGTTTACGCCTTACAGCTGAACTGTTGGACATTCACGCTGATTGGCCGCTTAACACTACCTCAGAACCCAGAGTTTACGCCTTACAACTGAAGTTGCTGATCGGGCATACTCCCAGTTGAATGGCCGCTTAACCCTTACCCCTCCCACACGTAAACAAGCCAGGGTCCCTGTACACGATGCTCAGTAAATGAGCCAGGGTTGCCCCGCACTAGAGCTTGTTTTTAGGTTCACAATTTGGTGTAGGGTTGTGCCCGCTAAAAGCAGGTGCCTAGCCTCAATCATTTCACAAGGTGTAGCGGAGCTACGCAATCACGGGAACACTTAAAGATTGCAATGACATGACAATTAGTTCGCGTACCGTTAATTGAAATTAAACATGACATGGTAGTTGTGCAACATGATAAATGTCGGGTCTTGCTTCGTTGTCAAGCTAGATCCTGGAATTGCGCCTAAGCGAGTATCATTTCGTCGCCTAGTCTCTTTTACGCCTACAACAAGCAAATGGCCTAAGACATGGCCTAAAACCCTAAGTGGCAAGTTTCACTTACCTAGCACCGAGGATGACGATCACGTAGGTTCGTCTCACGGACGCTAATCTACGGGGAAGAGGTCGCTGTCATGGCAAAACAACATTAGAACAACATCCAACCTAGTTTTATTAGGGTTTTACAAAAACACAAATGGGTTAAGAGAACTCTATAGGATCGAGTTATTACCGAATCGTTAGCGGAAGAACGATGCCGAGCAAGCACGGCGACGGAAGAAACGATCTGGGGAACCTATGGTTTAGATCTGGAATGGATGGGGAAATCTGGAGAAATGGGGTTTCGGAGATTTTGGGGGTTTTCCGGCGACCTAGAGGTGGTGGCCGGCCTAGATGGAGAGGGGGTGAGGCTCTTGATGAAGAGGAAGAGCTAGAAGAAGGTTGGGGAAGATCAGAGGTCAAGGGGGAAGGAAAGAGGCCAGGAGAAGAGAAAGAAAGAAAAGAAACGAAGTGGGGTTTAAATAGAAAATTACCTGGCGGCGGCCCAGAAATTAGGGTTTCGACACTGATTAGTCGGTCAAAGAGCAACCTCTGACCGACTAGTTTGAGAACTAGTCGGTCGGTTGACCAACGCAGACCGACTAAGTGTAAACAGTAACTCCTGACGAAAAATAGGATTTAGATTTAGTCGGTCAAAGAACAACTACTGACCGACTAGTTTCTCATCTAGTCGGTCGACGAACGTTCTTAGACCGACTAAGAATGAATAGTTCTTGGTATCAAAAATGATCATAGAGCTAGTCGGTTAAAGAACGATTGCTGACCGACTAGTTTGCAACATAGTCGGTCGACAAATGTTCTTAGACCGACTAACGATAAATAGTAACTCCTGAATAATTATAAAAGCCGACTAGTCGGTCCATGAAGGTTTGCCGACCGACTAAATCGTCATCTAGTCGGTCGGTTCCCCTTCTTGTACCGGCTAACGTGCACAGAAAGTTCGGAAATGGAGCGTGAAGCTTCGGGATCGATTCCTAAGACTCCTAGGCTTGATCTAAAAATAAGATATGACCGATATGAAGCCCGTCACGAATGACTTACTCCAAGACCAACGATTCTAAGGAAGAAGCTAGAAAATCACGACAAAACGATCGAAAGTGAAAGCTACGGAGACGAAAACCACGTATAAGGAGAAAATCTACCAAAACATATATATAATATAAATAATCCAGATACATGAAAACCAGTCGTTACATCCTACCCAACTTAAGAAAAATTCCGTCCTCGGAATTTCCCAACACTCACGTGTCCGGGAACAAAAGTGGGAAACGCTCTCGCATCTCATCCTCATTCTCCCAAGTAGACTCTCCAGGCGAGCCATGTCGCCACATCACCCTCACAAGATTGACAACCTTGTTCCGAAGTGACTTCTGACGCCTGTCCAGAATCTGTACTGGCTGCTGGTCATACGTCATATCAGGGCGAACGGTAATCTCCGAGAAATCCACAGCATGAGATGGATCGCTAATGTATCGATGAAGCTGCGACACATGGAAAACATTGTGAACTCCTTCCAATGATGGCGGCAAGGCTAAGCGGTAGGCTACCTCGCCAACTCTCTCCAGAATGTCAAACGGTCCAATATATCGCGGGCTCAACTTCCCTCGCTTCCCAAAGCGAATCACTCCACGATTCGGGGAAATCCTCAGAAACACATGATCCCCAGGCTGAAACTCCAAAGGACGATGTTTAGCATCAGCCCAATGCTTAAAACGGTCCTGAGCAATCCTCAACCTCTCCCGAATGTTCCTGACAACATCCACCGCCTCCACGATCATCTCAGGTCCCAACAGCTCCCGATCACCAACATCATCCCAACTCAATGGCGATCGACATTTCCTCCCATAAAGCGCGGCAAAAGGCGACATGCCAATACTCGCTTGGAAGCTGTTGTTGTAAGAAAACTCCACCAGATGTAGATGGTCCTCCCACGAACCCTTGAAATCCAACATGCACGCCCTCAGCATGTCCTCCAAAATCTGAATCGTCCTCTCGGACTGGCCATCTGTCTGCAGATGGTACGCCGTGCTGAAACTCAGACTCGTACCCAAACTCTTCTGCAAACTCTGCCAGAACTGAGATGTGAACCTCGTGTCTCTGTCCGACACGATACTCACGGGGACTCCGTGAAGTTGAACGATCTCCTGCACGATTCACGTTACATCACTATCTAAGCTAGGAAAAAGGAAACAGAAACGGAGAGTAAAAGAATTTATCTCCATATATCTCCTCGCTAGCGCCTCAGTGGACTGTCCCACTCGGAATGGAATAAAATGCGCGGATTTGGTCAATCGATCTACGATCACCCAAATCGCGTCATTCTGATTCGGACTCCGAGATAGTCCAGTCACGAAATCCATAGTGATGTGTTGCCATTTCCACTCTAGAATCGGAAGCGGTTGTAGCAACCCGACCGTACGCTGATGCTCCGCCTTCACTTGCTGGCAAACCAAACACTTGGCTACACTCCGAGCCATGCTCCTCTTCATACCATACCACCAAAAGTTCAGACGAAGATCCTGGTACATCTTGGTCCCACCAGGATGCACAGAATACGACGAACTGTGTGCCTCCACCAGCAACTCCTCTCCGATATCCCCAGCTGGCACACACAATCTGGCTCCAAACCTCAGCGAGCCATCCTCATGAATCAAGAAGTCAGTCCGCAGACCGGCTTCCACTAGCTCCCGAATCTTCACCTGATTCGGATCCTCGGCCTGGCCAGCCTTGATCCGTTCCACGATCGTCGACTGAATCTGCATACTCATCAACGAAGAAGCCTCCCCAGGAAGAACAATCTCAACTCCCGACTCGCAAAAATCCTGCTGCAATCTCCACTGCGAGGTCAACATCATCACTGCCGGAGCCTACTCAGCGCATCAGGAACCACATTCACCTTGCCAGGGTGATACTGCAAATCAATCTCATAATCCTCCATGAGCTCCAACCATCGACGCTGTCGCATGTTGAGCTCCTTCTGTGTAAAAATATACTTCAAGCTTTTGTGATCGGTGAAGATCTTCACTTTCTCACTCAACAAGAAGTGCCTCCAAAGCTTGAGCACAAACACAACAGCAGCCAACTCCAAGTCGTGCGTCGGGTAATTCTTCTCATGAGTCTTGAGCTGACGCGAAGCATACGCCACAACATGCCCATGCTGATGCAACACACAACCGAGACCCTTGCCAGAAGCATCGCAAAAGATCTCAAATCCATCGCTGCGATCAGGCACAACAAGAATAGGGGCAGTCGTCAATCTCTCCCTCAGAACACCAAAAGTATTCTCACAATCACCCGACCAAACAAAAGGTACATCCTTCCGCGTCAATCTGGTCATCGGCTCAGCGATACGAGAAAAGTCCTTAATGAAACGCCGATAATAACCAGCAAGCCCCAGGAAACTCCTGATCTCAGACGCTGACTGCGGAACAGGCCACTCTCTGATGGCCCTGATCTTCTCGGGATCCACTGAAATACCATCTCCAGTCACCACATGCCCGAGAAAAGCAATTCTATCCAGCCAAAACTCGCACTTCGAAAACTTAGCATACAACCGATGCTTCCTCAAAATCTCCAACACCGTCCTCAAGTGCGAGGCATGCTCCTCCTCCGACTTAGAATAGATCAGAATGTCATCAATAAAGATAAGGACAAACTTATCTAAAAAGTCATAGAAGATCAGATTCATCATATTCATGAAAACTGCGGGTGCGTTGGTTACACCGAAGGGCACAACCACAAACTGGTAGTGTCCATACTTCGTCCTGAATGCTGTCTTCGGAACATCTTCCTTCTTCACCTTCAGTTGATGATAACCACTCCTCAGATCCAACTTCGAAAACACCCTCGAACCTCCAAGCTGATCAAAAATATCATCGATGCGAGGCAACAGGTATTTATTCTTGATGGTCACCGCATTCAGCTCCCGATAGTCCACGCACATGCGACGCGAACCCTTCTTCCTCACCAGCAGCACCGGTGCTCCCCACGGAGACACACTAGGGTTGATATAACCCTTCTGCATAAGCTCATCCAACTGCCTACGCAACTCTTCCAACTCTGCTGGCGCCATACGATATGGCACCTTCGAAATCGGCTGCGCTCCCAGAACAAGATCAATAGAAAATTCTAAAGCTCGATCGGGTGGCAATCCAGACATCTCCTCGGGGAAGACGTCATCGAAATCACGCACCACAGCTGGCCTCTCCAGCTCCATCTGCATAGCCACAATCTCCACCGGCCTGGCCCGAAATCTGACAGGACCAAGCGAGCTGCTACCTCGGCTGAACTCAAATACTGGATGTCCAGGAATCTCGAACACCACCTTCTTCCTCTGACAGTCGATCGTAGCATAGAAGCTCGCAAGCCAATCCATCCCGAGGACCGCATCATAGTTGATGATGTCGTGGACAATGAAATCAACGTAAAGCTCATGTCCACAAACCACCAACGAGCAAGAATTGCAACCACGTTGCACCGAGACCACGCCATTCCCTGTAACGATATTCCAACTCTTGGAAAGAGGGGACGTCGACAAGGAATGCTTCTCCACGAAGCTTCGAGAAATAATGCACATCGACGCACCTGAGTCAAAGAGGACTCGTGCAGGAAATGTGCACACCAAAATCACACCTACAAACAGTCTAACAATCAAGCCCTAGTCTAGCAACAATCATATGCAAGAAATCAACATAATCTAACAAACAAAGCCAAATAAGAAAGGAACAGCCAGAATGAGGATTACCTGTGATAACCTCATCCACAGCCTCGCTCTCCACAGCGGTCATCAGAAAAGCCTGCCTCCTCGACGGAAAAGCCTGCTGAAAAGCCTGCCTCTGAGGGACAAGAGCTGCTCCACGACCGGCAGGAACAGGTACTCTCTGCTGCAACGGCTGTGCTGCGACAGGTGCCCTCCGCAACTGATTCGCATGCCGACAATCCTTCACGACATGAGAAGCATCACCACAAACCAAACACTGGCCCAGAAACTTCCTACACTGATCCTTGATGTGGCCAGGCTTGCCGCAGAAATGGCAAGTCTTCTGATTAGGCCTTCCCGGCATCTTGAACTGCACCGGATGATTAGGCTTGAAACCAGGCCTAACCACATCTCTGGCCTGCTCCATAGGCCTCTTCCCAGCACCAGAAACATGTCCCCTCCTCTGGCTCAGGTTCAGCTCCTGCCCCCTCGCAGCGACCAGAACCTTCTGATAAGAGTCCAGATC
Organism: Scilla litardierei; assembly: GCA_030789695.1. Classification (NCBI taxonomy): domain Eukaryota; kingdom Viridiplantae; phylum Streptophyta; class Magnoliopsida; order Asparagales; family Asparagaceae; genus Scilla; species Scilla litardierei. The sequence goes on along the minus strand of CM061137.1, from coordinate 62,283,287 downwards.
AGAGGAAGACACAAAAATCTGAAGCTCCAAAGCAAGCCCCTGCAGGAACCTCTGAGCCCTCTCATCAGCATCCTGCACCATCTTCGGTGCGAACCGACTCAGCCTAGTGAACTCTTGGTGGTACAGGTCCACCGTCAAGCTCCCTTGCTTCAGATCAATAAAGCGATGCAGCATCTCCTTCCTAGCAGCCTTCGGAAAGAACTCCTCATCAAACCTGGACCTAAAGGTAGCCCAAGCTATCGGCTCCACCAGCATCTTCTCTTCCGCATCCCACCAGTTTTGAGCATTATCCTTGAGTTGCCTCTTTGCCAAATCAACCCATCCAGCCGGGGTGATCTTGGCCATCTTCAAATTATCCTCTATGTTCTGAATCCACTCATCGGCAGCCAGAGGACCCTCAGACCCATCCAAATAAGCAGGACCCAGCTCCCGAAATTGCTTCGCTCCCGGCTCGGAGCGAGGGGCATCCTGGATTGCCCGACCAGCTCGATCAACTGGAGCATTCTGGACTTGCAGGAGCACGCCCTGCTGCACTTGCATCATCTGAAGCATCATCTGCATCATCTCTCCATTGGTGGGTTCCCGCTCAGGCTCCTCGTCATGAGGGGGCGCACCACTACCTCCACCTCGGGTGAATCGCCTTCCTGCCATCTAATGACACAGAAAACGAAACAAATTAGACTCATAGCTTATGACTCGGATGTCGAACTTAGTTTATTGGACATTCTAATATTATTATCGTTATTCCGACAATCGCAGTTACAGAAAAGGACCTGCATGGGCCACCAACAAAACCTGTCACGCCCCGCTTCCCTAAAATGGAGGCGAGATGTGAAAAGGTCCGCACGGGAGTGGAGCCGTGAAGCTCCAAACCCGATAAGCGTCAATAAAACATAAGCAGGTCCCTGTAACCACAAACGGAACAACAATAATAACACAAGGAGAGACAGAAATAAAATCTCAAATTTCAGAATTTGTCCAACATTAAAAATTAAGTTCAACATCCAGAAAAGCCACCAGGCTAAAAGAAAGAGTCTAAAGGCCCAGAACAAGTCCAACAAGGACAAACATAACAAAGTATTGGTGCCACACACCGACAACAAAACAGTCTAAACAACAACACAAACATTCTCTACGACTGATCGCCCGTGTCCACGAAGTCCTCGTCAAACACGGGCTCGGGCTCGGCGTCTGCAAACACCTCGTCCTCAACAATGAACTCAGGCTCATGATCTAACATGTGTCACCCAAAAGAGTAAAGGGGCACATGTCAGCAAGTCTTAAAGACTTGGGCAAGGAAACTGAAAATGAAGGTAAACTAACAACCTAGCAGTTATAGTATGCATGACATGGCAGTTATGGTATGAGGGCACAAGTAAGACATGGTGAAACAATAAGTGCAAGAGAACAATTTATCAGGGCATGTCAAGAGTAGCCAAGCTACTAACAATCTCAATCTTTTCACTAGTCCCGTTTCAAGTTGTTTGTAGATGTTTACGCCTTACAGCTGAACTGTTGGACATTCACGCTGATTGGCCGCTTAACACTACCCCAGAACCCAGAGTTTACGCCTTACAACTGAAGTTGCTGATCGGGCATACTCCCAGTTGAATGGCCGCTTAACCCTTACCCCTCCCACACGTAAACAAGCCAGGGTCCCTGTACACGATGCTCAGTAAATGAGCCAGGGTTGCCCCGCACAAGAGCTTGTTTTCAGGTTCACAATTTGGTGTAGGGTTGTGCCTGCTAAAAGAAGGTGCCTAGCCTCAATCATTTCACAAGGTGTAGCGGAGCTACGCAATCACGGGAACACTTAAAGATTGCAATGACATGACAATTAATTCGCGTACCGTTAATTGAAATTAAACATGACATGGTAGTTGTGCAACATGATAAATGTCGGGTCTAGCTTCGTTGTCAAGCTACATCATGGAATTGCGCCTAGGCGAGTATCATTTCGTCGCCTAGTCTCTTTTACGCCTACAACAAGCAAATGGCCTAAGACAGGCCTAAAACCCTAAGTGGCAAGTTTCACTTGCCTAGCACTGAGGATGACGATCACGTAGGTTCGTCTCACGGACGCTAATCTACGGGGAAGAGGTCGCTGCCATGGCAAAACAACATTAGAACAACATCCAACCTAGTTTTATTAGGGTTTTACAAAAACACAAATAGGTTAAGAGAACTCTATAGGATCGAGTTATTACCGAATCGTTAGCGGAAGAACGATGCCGAGCAAGCACGGCGACGGAAGAAACGATCCGGGGAACCTATGGTTCAGATCTGGAATGGATGGGGAAATCTGGAGAAATGGGGTTTCGGAGATTTTGGGGGTTTTCCGGCGACCTAGAGGTGGTGGCCGGCAAAAGAAACGAAGTGGGGTTTAAATAGAAAATGACCTGGCGGCGGCCCAGAAATTAGGGTTTCGACACTGATTAGTCGGTCAAAGAGCAACCTCTGACCGACTAGTTTGGGAACTAGTCGGTCGGTTGACCAACGCAGACCGACTAAGTGTAAACAGTAACTCCTGACGAAAAATATGATTTAGATTTAGTCGGTCAAAGAACAACTACTGACCGACTAGTTTCTCATCTAGTCGGTCGACGAACGTTCTTAGACCGACTAAGAATAAATAGTACTTGGTATCAAAAATGATCATAGAGCTAGTCGGTTAAAGAACGATTGCTGACCGACTAGTTTACAACCTAATCGGTCGACAAATGTTCTTAGACTGACTAACGATAAACAGTAACTCCTGAATAATTATAAAAGCCCACTAGTCGGTCCATGAAGGTTTGCTGACCGACTAAATCTTCATCTAGTCGGTCGGTTCCCCTTCTTGTACCGGCTAACGTGCACAGAAAGTTCGGAAATGGAGTGTGAAGCTTCGGGATCGATTCCTAAGACTCCTAGGCTTGATCTAACAATAAGATATGACCGATATGAAGCCCGTCACGAATGACTTACTCCAAGACCAACGATTCTAAGGAAGAAGCTAGAAAATCACGACGAAACGATCGAAAGTGAAAGCTACGGAGACGAAAACCATGCATAAGGAGAAAATCTACCAAAACATATATATAATATAAATAATCTAGATACATGAAAACCAGTCGTTACATCCTACCCAACTTAAGAAAAATTCAGTCCTCGGAATTTCCCAACACTCACGTGTCCGGGAACAAAAGTGGGAAACGCTCTCGCATCTCATCCTCATTCTCCCAAGTAGACTCTACAGGCAAGCCGTGTCGCCACATCACCCTCACAAGATTGACAACCTTGTTCCGAAGTGACTTCTGACGCCTGTCCAGAATCTGTACTGGCTGCTGGTCATACGTCATATTAGGGCGAACGGTAATCTCCGAGAAATCCACAGCATGAGATGGATCGCTAATGTATCGATGAAGCTGCGACACATGGAAAACATTGTGAACTCCTTCCAATGATGGCGGCAAGGCTAAGCGGTAGGCTACCTCGCCAACTCTCTCCAGAATGTCAAACGGTCCAATATATCGCGGGCTCAACTTCCCTCGCTTCCCAAAGCGAATCACTCCACGATTCGGGTAAATCCTCAGAAACACATGATCCCCAGGCTGAAACTCCAAAGGACGATGTTTAGCATCAGCCCAATGCTTAAAACGGTCCTGAGCAATCCTCAACCTCTCCCGAATGTTCCTGACAACATCCACAGCCTCCACGATCATCTCAGGTTCCAACAGCTCCCGATCACCAACATCATCCCAACTCAATGGCGATCGACATTTCCTCCCATAAAGCGCGGCAAAAGGCGCCATGCCAATACTCGCTTGGAAGCTGTTGTTGTAAGAAAACTCCACCA
>CM061137.1:62223916-62278949 GCA_030789695.1 Scilla litardierei | reverse complement strand
TGATAGCGACAACGAAGGCGATGAGGTAACTATGGATGACCTTAGGAATGCTAATTCTCAATTATGGTCTAAGTATACTAAATTAGTAAATAGGTATACTAAAGTAAAAGATGACTTAGCTAGCATTCAAACCTCGCCTAAAACTATCATCACCAACAACGACACCGTTGTTGAAGGGTTGAAGAATGAGATTGTTAATCTCAAGACTCAACTTGAACATGTTAGCATTGAAGATCCGGAGGAACACAAGATAGCGGATTTGACTTCTCAAAACTCGACTTTGAGTATTGAGAATGAGAATCTTAAATCTCGTGTTTATGTGCTCACATCGCAAGTATCCAATTTGGATACCTTTATGCGTTCTCTCACCGAGAAATATGAGAACACATTAGGCCGAATTAATAAATTCAATAAGGGTAAGGACCATTTGGATAAAATCCTAAGTGACTTACTTCCGGCCAATCACCACATTGGCTTGGGGTATACGATGGGAAGTACATCCAAATCGGCCACTACTTTTGTTAGGCCAACTTCCGGTGACTCAACGAGTGGTAGCAAACACTCTATTGGTAGTTCTTCTACCAATGGTGCTTCCACCTCGTCCACACACTCTTTCAGAAAGAAACCCACTTTGGGTGGACCTCCAAAGAAGGGGCATGCTTATATGTACACCAATACTATGCCACGTAGGAACACACGTCCTACTCCACCGGCTCACACGTATGATGATTTCTATGCTACACGTTCACGGGCATGTGCACACCATGTGAGACACCCTCACGCACGTGTTACCTCACATGCATATGTTCACTCACAACATCATATGAATAATTATCCGCATGCACCATTCCATCATGTTCCTTATGCCTATCCACAACATGCATCACGTAGAAATCAACGTCGCATGCATGCACCCAATAGGATGAGGGCTCCCAATATTTTCACTATTTGAAGCCCAAAGGACACAAGCATGGATGAAAAACAAGTGTATATGAATGCTTATTTTTCGAATGTTGTGCATAGTAGAAATTATGTGGGGAAGTCTAAGTCCAATTGGACTTGGCTTCCAAAGGTCTAATCTTTTGGACCCAATGACCTTGGGTATCATGATATGAAATTTTCTATCTTTAGGTACTCAAGGAAAAGAAAAAGAAAAGGAGCAACAAATTTAAATTTAGCTCCAAGGGGAATTGGATACTCGATATCGGGTGTTCAAAACACATGACGGGTGACGCTCAATTGCTCTCCGGAGTGGTTCCCATTGCAAATGGAAACCGCGTCGTATTTGGAGGCAACGAGAGCGGAACCATCATAGGTGTTGGTAAAGTGGGTAATCCTTCTAAACCCATTATATGTGATGTTTACCTTGTTAAAGGATTAAACCACAATCTTATTTCAATAAGTCAACTTTGTGACAAAGGTTACAAAGTTAACTTTGCGAAAGGAATGTGCCATATTTTAAGAAAAGATAATAATGAATTATTGTTTTCCGGCACACGCCATAAGGATATATATATCCTAGATCTTCCAAGATCACATGAACAACGTCTTATTGCCAACACAAGTGAACAACACTTATGGCATCGACGTTTTGGTCATGTGAACTTCGGAACACTTTTTAAGCTTTCCAAGTTAAATTCTATTAGAGGCTTCCCTAAGCTTGTCTTTCAAAAGAAAAGCTTTTGTGACTCGTGTCAACGAGGCAAGCTTCCAAAATCTTCATTTAAACCTAAGAAAAGCATTTCTTCTAAGCGGCCTCTAGAGCTATTACATCTAGATTTATTTGGGCCAACTAGAGTTGCTTCATTAGGTAATGCTAGATATGGACTTGTCATCGTTGATGACTTTTCTAGGTTTACTTGGGTATTTTCATTGTGTAATAAAAATGAAGCTTTTGAAAACTTCACAATTTTTGTTAAGAAAGTACAAAATCTCTTAGGAACCACCATTGTCACTATTCGTAGTGATCATGGAGGTGAATTTGAGAATGAGTCGTTTGAGACATTTTGTGATGAAGTTGGTATTACACACACCTTCTCTTTTCCTCGTGCACCTCCTCAAAATGGTGTAGTTGAGAGAAAGAATAGGACACTAGTGGAGTGTGCTCGCACTATGCTTGATGATAGCCAACTTGGCCATCAATTTTGGGCGGAAGCGGTATATACCGCTTGCTATGTGTTTAATAGAATACTTTTGAGGCCCGGCACTAAACAAACTTGTTATGAATTGTTGTTTGGTAGGTTGCCTCAAGTTAAACATTTTCGTGTTTTTGGTTCGAAATGTTTTATTAAGAACACGTATGGTAGTTTGAACAAATTCGATCCAAGATCCGATGAGGGGATTTTTGTTGGATATTCTTCGCGTAGCAAAGCCTACCAGATATTCAACAAACGAACCTCAACGATCGAGGAATCGCTTCATGTGTCATTTAATGAAGGATTTGTTCCAACTAGAATTACTAATGATGATGACTCTATGGATGTCTTATGTGATTTGATTGGTAATTCTAATTCTAATAATTCTATTGATTCTATTGAGACTAACCCAACTAATGAAGTTGTTGAGAATGTTCCTAGTGATCAAGGTATTCCCAAACGGCTTCATACCGTTCGTGACCATCCTCATGAGCAAGTCATTGGCAATATCCATGATAGTGTCAAGACGAGATCGCAAGTGAACTACTTCGCTCATTGTGCATTTGCCTCCTCGATAGAGCCAAAGAATGTTAATGAAGCATGCGAAGATAGCGCTTGGATCTTAGCCATGGAGGAGAAACTCATTCAATTCGAGAGGAATGAAGTTTGGGAGCTTGTTCCATTGCCATCGAAGAACCACACCGTCATAGGGACAAAGTGGATCTTCTAGAACAAAACCGACGAAAACCAAGTCGTCGTCCGGAACAAAGCTCGGTTAGTTGCTCAAGGCTACCGTCAAGAGGAAGGTATTGATTTCGAAGAATCCTTCGCTCCGGTAGCTAGATTAGAATCAATTAGATTATTATTGTCTTTTGCATGCCATAAGGATTTTAAATTATTTCAAATGGATGTTAAAAGTGCATTTTTAAATGGAGATGTTGTTGAGGAAGTTTACGTTTCTCAACCTCCGGGTTTTATTAATGAAAAATTTCCAAATCGTGTTTTAAACTAAAGAAAGCGCTTTACGGTTTGAGACAAGCTCCTCGAGCTTGGTATGATCGTCTAAAGAATTTTCTTTTGGATTTGAATTTTTAAATGGGAGAAGCCGATTCTACACTTTTTGTTAAGCATTCGAATAATGATATAATTTTAGTTCAAATATATGTTGATGATATCATTTTCGGTGCTACTAACTTTGCTCTTTGCGAAGAGTTTTCTAATGTTATGAAGGAACAATTTGAGATGAGCCACATGGGTGAGCTCAAATATTTCTTAGGTCTCCAAATTCGCCAAATGGACGATGCAATCTTCATCCACCAAACGAAGTATACGGTGGAGTTGCTAAAGCGATTTGGAATGGAGAGTGCCTCCGGAAAGAAGACTCCAATGAGCACGACTACGCATCTTGATAAGGATACGGGCGGTAAGGATGTAGACATTCGTCTATATCGAGGTATGATAGGTAGTTTACTTTATCTTACCGCAAGTAGGCCCGATATTATGTTTGCCGTATGCGTATGTGCTCGTTATCAGTCTCAACCTAAGAAGTCTCACATAGTAGCGGTAAAACGTATTTTCCGTTATCTAAGTTATACACTTGATTTTGGATTACTTTATCCAAAATCTAGCACGTATGAGTTAATCTCATATAGTGATGCCGATTATGCGGGATGCAAATCCGACAGGAAAAGTACTAGTTGCACTTGCCATTTTATAGGAAATTCCCTTGTCTCTTGGTTTTCCAAGAAGCAAAATTCTGTATCACTTTCAACCACCGAGGCGGAATACATTGCCGCCGGTGCCGCGTGTGCTCAAGTTTTTTGGATGAGACACACACTTAAAGACTTTGGTATAAACTGTGATACTTGCCCTATCATGGTGGACAACCAAAGTGCAATATGTCTTTCCAAGAACCCGGTACACCATTCCCGTTCGAAACACATAGATGTCCGACACCATTTCTTGGATGATCATGTTGCTAAAAAGGACATCATATTAGTGCACGTTGAAACCCAGAAGCAAATCGCCGATATTTTCACGAAACCCCTAAAGGAGGATTCCTTTGTGCGGTTGCGTCGAGAATTGGGGATTATGGGTGAATCCGAGATTTAGGATTCATATGTTGTTCAATATTCTTGCATGCTATTCTATTCGTTATATTTTCTCATGCTTGAAGTATTGAAATCTTCTGGATTTTTGGTGAATTTTCGGAATTTTCGCTCGATTTGTTCGTAATCGTCAAATTTCAGATTTTCGATGCTTAATGGGGTAGTATAATGATTAATGAGAGTATTTTGATGTTTCGTCCAAGTGTTTTGAGGAGAGAACTTAATTATCAACTTTTGGACTCATTTAGTCGGTTTCAGTTCAATCACCAACCGACTAGATTTGTATCTAGTCGGTTAATAAAAGAACTTAGACCGACTAATTCAAGCTCTTTGGATTTCCTCTCCAGCTTAACTCCTTTAGTCGGTTCTAGTTTACTTATCGACCGACTAGATTTAGTTCTAGTCGATCAGTATTTGAGCGTAGACTGACTAATTCTCGTTCAGGAAATCTTCGACTGGTCTCTGTTTCCACTTAGTCGGTTCAAGCTCGTTAACCGACCGACTAGATCTTCATATAGTCGGTCAGCTTTTGAATTGTGACCGACTAAGTGATTAGGGGCAGTCTCGTCATTTTGCGATTTCGACCGACTTAATCCCAATCTAACCGACTTATCTCTCATTTAGTCGGTTGCTCTTCCCTTCTCCAGCTCGAAAACCCCCGATCCCTCCTCGTGTCTTTTCGCTTCCGTCGATCTCCGGCCATTTTCCGTCCGTCCGCCGCCGTCGATCACTCCTCCTAGGTATATCTCCTCATCCTAGGTCTAGATTCCTATTCTAGGGTTTGATCTAGGTCGATTTCATCTCCTAGGGCTTGTTGGTTTTGACTCCTAGGGTTTGCTAGGGTTCTTGATTTCGGCTAGGGTTTCTTTGATTTGATCTCTCTTGCGTCGTGTCGTGCCTCGATTATGGCTCGTACACATATCCCGATCGCTCCCTCTGGCCCTTCACCCATGACCGTCGATTCTCCTCCCTCGGACCCCCCTCCTCCGAAACGCCGTTCGAAGCCTACCGAACCCTCTTCGTCTTCGCCTACTCTTAAGCGTAAGAGGACGACGAAAGCGAAGCCCCATGCTCAACCCAAGCCCAAGCCTAAGCCCAAGACCAAGGAACTTGCTTCTCGCTCCTCTTTCCATACTCCTACCGATTCCGATACCGAGTATATCCCCGAGCCTGAGACCATAGGGAACCCACTCCTCCTACCCATCCTGAGTCTAGCTCCCGACCTCGTACGTCTACCCGTAAGCCTAAAGGAAAGGCTCCGATGCCGGTTGGCGGTGTCGATATCTCGTTGTGTCGCGACGACCCTATGTGTCTCGCGGCTTACAACCGTATCGAACATTGCCCACTGCTTCTGGAGCATTTCGTCCAGTTCAGTGACTTCCTAGGACTCGCCGATCTTCTTTCGTCCTCGGGTCTTCTCGATTACCTTCGATATGACCCGAAGGCGAACCCTCACCCCTACCCTCGTTTAGTAAAACTTTTCTATGCGAATAGGATCCGGGGTCAGTACGATGCGACCCACTCTGTTGAGACGACTGTTCTGGTGACTCCTATAGTCCTCACAGCAGAAATCTTAGGAGAGATTTTGGGTATCTCCTCGTCTGGCCTCCTCCACTCAGACATTTCTGTTGATGATATCACCTCCCTCGATCAGGTCGTCCTTTCCCAGATTTTCCATCAGATTCCTCCCGTCATGATTGGCGTGCCCTCCAAATCCTTCAAGTCTAATGCATGGGTCCTCAATCTGATTCTGAAGTCGTGCTTGCTTCCCAAGTACGGCTCCTCATCTCTACCGTCCCAGCCCTTCTTGAAGTTGATCTACGCTATTTTCATGGGGAGCTCGATTAACTGGGCTCGCATTATACTCGATAAGATGGACGCTTTCGAGTGTATTCGCAAGTCCACGAAATCAGCTCACATCCCCTTCCCGTGCTTGTTGACCCTTGTTTTCCGTCACTTCCGTGTCACTTTGCCTCGTGACGATGAGCGTCCACTTGGTCCTCCCCTGAACGCGACGGCCGTCAAGAAGTCTCTTGCGGCGCTCCGTCACGTTCAGAGGACGACACCTTCAGCGTCTGCCTCTGCCTCTGCCTCAGCTGCTCCCTCTGCCACTCTTGCCGATGTCGTTCGTTCGATCCGTCGTTTGGAGTCTCATCAGGCTCGTTCTGATGAGATTCTCTGCCGTATCGCTCGACACCTTGATATTGAGGTCCCTCCGTCTTTTTCTGACGAGGATGAGTTGGAAGAGGAGGACATTGAGGAGCTTTGTCGTGTTTCCACTCGTGCCCCCGAGGGCACTTCTGGTGATGCTGCTGTCTCCTCTGCTGGTGACCCCGAGAGTACTCCTGTTGCCACCTCACCTGCGGTGGATACTCCGACTGGTGCTCCCGAGGCCACTACTGTTGCATCTCCTGAGACCGTCTCTTCTGTCGTGCCTGAGACATCTGCCGTCGCTCCCGTTGACCTTCCAGCTGATCCAGTTACCACCTCCGCTCCTGATGAGCCTGCAGTTGCTTCTGATCCTCCCGCTGCCTCTTGAGCTTCTTTGAGGCCTCTCTTGATGCATATTGGATGACATATCTAGTTGTGAGAGAGATTGGGTAGGATAGTTTGGGTGGTTATTTCTTTTTGGATCATTTTGATGATGTATCTTGATGTATTTTGATGATGTTGTATCTTTTGTGTCACTTTGACATATGTGTGATATGATGATGTATTTTGTGCTCTGATCGTTTGATTGATGTTTTGTATGTCAGTGATGTATATTTTTGATGTCCTCTGGTTCACATTTATATATATGTACATTGACGTTGACATCTCATTCTATTGTGCACAATTTATAAATTCTTTATATGTCTCTGATGTTTGATTTCGTCGCTCGACGATATTAACTTGGTTTAATAGAAATTTCTTCTAAGTAAACATAGAATTGTTTTCCATGCACAAAATTAACCAAGAATGTTGATATTGGAGAGTATATTCCATAACTCAATCCGTAAAATTGATTTGAGTTTTTGATGATTTCGTTTTACGATTTTCGACTATGGTTTCATTGACACGCCTTGATTTTATTCGTATTTTTCTTTGGTGTCACTTGAACCGCCGTCGTATTCTACGACTCCCGTGCTTTTATTTGAAGCCATTGTTGTTGTCGTTGTTATCCTCCCGCTCTTTTTGCTTATGCCAAAGGGGGAGAGATATAATAATAACAATGTGCTAAATGATAATTTAAAGCATTATTCTAAGAATCTAACTTGATATGTTAGATTCAGGGAGAGTTAAGATATATATAAGGATTTTCAAATCCGATATTTCAATAACCTACATTTGGTATTCGATATTTCAATAATCGATTCTCATTTTATATACTTCAATCGTCTGCTTGATGCGTATTATTATTGTTTAAATTGGAATTAACGTGTCATCAATGCAGGGGGAGTAAGTAAATTTCATTTAAATTATTATTTCTGATTATTATTTATGTTGGTTTGTCATCACCAAAAGGGGGGAGAATGTTGGATATTGGACTCCCCGGATTTGGTTTTGGATGATGAACAAACATAAATATATCATGAACTAACACTTTGTGAGCCTGCATGGAGATCGTCGCCAAATTCATATGAATATCAATTACGACGTCTCAAGACTTCTCAAAGCACGTGATCGTATGCCTAAAGCTTCGTTGAAGCTTATGGACCAATTTAGAAGTCATGAAGATTCGATTGAAGCTATTGAAGACGGTATCGTTAAGTTTTATTTATAGTCTTTAAGCTTCTTTCGTAGATTGTTAAGCCTTGAGTAGGTCTTACGGTTTAAATCTTCATAACGCTCATATCTTAGCTCTAGGATCTTAATAGAAGTCCATACAATCTTTCCCGAAGCTTCGCGCTTCGTTTCGCGACTTCTTGTGCATGTTAGTTGGTTCAAGAAGAAGAACTGACCGACTAGATGGTGATCTAGTCGGTTGGCGAAGCTTCTTGGACCGACTAGTTTTTGTCAGTCATTTCCAAGCTCTTTACTGTTTACAGTTAGTCGGTCTAAGTTGACTCACCGACCGACTAGTTTGTGAACTAGTCGGTCAGTGATGCTTCTGTGACCGACTAGTTGAGCTTTCCCTGTACATGCACATTTGAGCCGAGCTACTGTTTACATTTAGTCGGTCTGTGTTCATTAATCGACCGACTAGTTGATGAACTAGTCGGTCAACTTTCCTTATTGGACCGACTAGTTTAGCTTTACTGTACATGCCAATTTTCACCTAACTTACTATTTATCGTTAGTCGGTCTATGCTCATTTGGCGACCGACTAGTTGGTGAATTAGCCGGTCAACATTTGTTCTTGGACCGACTAAGTCTATTTGTGCTCAGACTTCAGTTTTATCTGTTAGTCGGTCTCAGTTGAGTAACCGACCGACTAGTTGTGAAACTACTCGGTCAGCTACTCTTCTTGGACCGACTAGTTCCTTTTGTCTGTGCTTCAACCTTTTGGCTGTTCTTCCATTAGTCGGTCTACGTTAATTGACCGACCGACTAGTTGATGAACTAGTCGGTCGGTGGTTGTTCTTTGACCGACTAGTTGGGTTCAGAATAGAGCCGTTGGAGCATTTAATGACTCGAATTTCTTTCTCTCTCTCCTCTATCCTATAAATACTTGATGGGCTGCATTCATTACAGTCAAGCCTGATATTATTGCAAGTTTAGAGATCAAGAGAAATCATTCCAAGCTCATTCAAAGCTCTTTCATTCCATTCAATAATCTCTTCTCACTCTTATTTCTAAAGAGAGATTCATTGAGCGTGAAGCCTTCCAAGCCAAGTGCTTGATTCTAGGTCACCAACTTCCCCATAGCTCTCCATCGCTGATCTACATCTTGGTGCTAGGGTTTGGTGCCACTTCTTCTTCCTCAAAATCATCTTTGCCCTAATTCGTAAGCATTACTCAAGGCATAGGTATTTTGTCGGTAAGAAGTTTCTTATTTCATTTCAATTTCATATTGTAAGTTTCACTCTCGGTTGTGAGAGTGTGGTTGTGATCCCGGGTTGTGGGAGTCACAAATTACTTTGTGTATGATTTGACTTGTGAAGATTTTTCACAAGTATTTCATAGTGGAAATCTTGAGTTAGGGTTTCTAACTCAAGTATCCGGAGGGGATCCGGGTGGTTGGGACGTAGGATCACCGGGAACAAGTCGGGGAGACTTGGGTGGATCCGAACCCAGTAATATCTATTGTTAGCATTGTTAATTTTGTTGTTGTCTTCAATTTAAGCTTCCGCAAATTGATTTGGTAGTTGTTTGCACGATAATTAGGAATTATACTCCTTGTTATTTTTAAAGTACTATTCACCCCCACTCTAGTACTTGTGCAGTAGCTTGTAGGGCATTACAAAAGATCCTTAAAGGACTCATACTAAAAGGTTGTTGTTTGCACCTCTTAAAAACAGTATTGTTCTTAAGAGAGCAAATTAAAAGAATTGAGATTATCTTAATAACTCAAAATATTACCGGATCTCCTGAAGAGAAAATACCGAAATATCCGTTAAAGCCTATCTATCAAATATGATATGAAAGTCCTTGCTAGGCATAAATTATAGGCTTACAGAACATTAATCAACCTGAAGATGAACTATTATCCTGAAGATGACATTAATCATCCTAAAAATGAACTATCATACTGAAGATGACGTTAATTAATCATCCCGAAGATGAAAACTTCATACAATGACGATTGATGAAGAAACATTAAATTCATTCTCCACCAAATACACATATTTGGTTGTATGGATATACATTAAAAGACCCCTTTCCGTTAGCTGGAAGAGGGGAAGAATATATATGGTCCAGAAGTATCTTAAGTGTCTTTGAAACACTCTTTTACCTGGCCAACTGCATGCGTCTCTTTTGAAAGTTAGCAGTATAGCTATTAGCCAGGTACAGTGCATCGTCTATAGCGCGCCACTGGACCAGAGATATGTAGCTTCTGCACTATCTCCAAGGGTCGAGGAAAAATCCTCTATGTTAAATGTATTTGCATATGCAGGTTACATATCATCGCGATGAATGGCATAAAAGGGACGTCCACCTCCTAAAGATCTACACAGAATCCTTCCAAGTCTACATCCTTCTACCATCCCGAGAAGCTCATCACCCAAGGAGCAGTTCAAGAACATACAAAGCCAGGTCCTAAAGTACCTTTGCAGATATTGACGATTGAGACGTGGAGCTGTCTACCAAGTTCGTAGCGCTCCTTCAGTTTCAGCTACTGCCTTATATGAGTGAAACTTGTATAGATGAGTGATGCTTGTGCTCTACTTCTGCTTTCGAAATGTTGTAGATGAGATGGATGTATAGACACATAGGAGATAAATGTATAGATATATAGGATATCTGCAAGCCTGAAGCTTGATCAGATAAGGGGAAGTAACTGTAGAGTTGTACTCTTTTTCCTTGGCTAGTGGTTTTTCCCACAGGATTTTCCATAGTCAAGGTTTTAATGAGGCAACCACATTGACTCTGGATCCAGAAGTATCCACCCCTCGACACATCCCTAAATCAGGGGAAGTTATGGAGTGCTGTACTCTTTTCCCTTTGCTATTGGTTTTTTCCACAGGGTTTTCCATAGCTAAGGGGGTTTAACGAGGCAGTTACCCTTAACTTGGATCTAGAAGTATCCACCCTTTAAGATACTCATTAGTACTAATGAATCATTCAGTATTCATAAAGTTGAGTATACCACGTTGGTTGGATAAGGGGAAGTGTTATGAATAGGACCCATTGGGCCTATTGGGTATCCACCCACATGAGTACCCATTATGAATATTATATAAAGGAGGCTAGGGGTTTCCTAGCCTCAACCCTTCTCCAAATCTGTTTCTCGTTCACAACATGAGCAATGTATCTTCTTTTTATGCATCGTATCTAGTTTTATTTCCATGTCAAACAATATTTTGAGCATTTATTTTTATGAAAGTAGAATCTTTTCTTTTCATATCATTTACTGCTTGAATGTCTTTCTTTTTAGATATGGAATTAATCTGCCTAGTGGACAGTGCATCGACGCACTCGATCCTTCAAAACATAGTAGCTATTCTGGTCCACTGAGAACAATCTCAGGACCAGCAAACATAATCGAAGGATCAGGGGAAGCAATTATATTGCTCCCCGGTAACACACAAATAACACTCCAAAATGCGTTATACTCCCCTAAATCTATCCGAAAACCTCCTAAGCTTTAAAGATATCCGTTTAAACGGATATCACTTAGAGACGGTCGAGGAAGATAAAAGGGAATACTTGCTTGTAACGTCTCTTACAAATGGTTCAAAAACGATTGTGGAACGTTTCAAGGGACTCCCATCGGGACTCTACCAAACAAGTATACAAACTCCAGAAACATGCATGGCGGAGCACCTGCAGTGCCCCCAAACACCAGAATTCCAACTCTGGCACAGTAGACTGGGACACCCTGGCTCTGTTATGATGTACCGCATCATAAAGAACTCCAGGGGCATAGACCTGAAGAACCTGAAGATTCTTCAAAAAGGCAAATTCCCATGTCCACACTGTTACAAGGGTAAGCTGATTACGAGACACTCTCCATTGAAAGTGGACGTGGAGTCCCCTAGTTTTCTGGAAAGAATCCACGGAGACATTTGTGGGCCAATACACCCATCAAGTGGTCCGTTCAGGTACTTTATGGTCCTGATAGACGCATCTACTAAGTGGTCACATGTGTGTCTACTGTCCACCCGTAACCTAGCACTATCTAAGCTTTTAGCTCAGATAATCAAGTTACGGGCCCACTTCCCCGACCACCAGATAAAGAAACTTCGTCTAGATAATGCGGGGGAGTTTATGTCACAAATCTTTCTAGACTACTGCCAAGCTCAGGGAATTGAAGTCGAACATCCTGTAGCACATGTTCACACCCAAAACGGGTTAGCAGAATCTCTAATTAAGAGACTGCAATGGATTGATCGTCCATTATTACTTCAATCCCAGATGCCAGTGAATGCGTGGGGTCATGCAATTTTGCATGCTGTATCTTTAATAAAATTAAGACCTTCTGGAGGTCAGTCATCTTCTCCAATGCAATTAGCACTTGGAGCCCCACCAATTGTCTCACACTTGAGAATATTTGGTTGTGCAGTATACGTCCCCATAGCACCACCACAAAGGACAAAGATGGGTCCACAACGTCGCCTAGGCATTTATGTTGGGTTTGACACCCCCTCCATAATTAGATTCCTAGAACCCCTTACAGAAGACGTTTTCAAGGCACGTCTAGAAGACTGTGAATTCGATGAAACATCGTTTCCAAGACTAGGCTCACAGACAAAGAAGCCCGAAGCTTCAGAATGTATCACTTGGGATACAAAGACGCTATGTCACTTTGATCCGCCCACAAGCCAGTGTGAGGAGGAGGTTCTGAAGATTCTCCACATCCAAAACACTGTCCATCTCTTGCCGGACAAATTTACTGACAACCAGAAGATTGTCAAATCACACGTCCCTGCTGCTAACACTCCAGCTAGGATTGACATACCGCAAAATGGATGCAATCCGTTTGCAGCAGAAATGATTGGACCTCTCAAAAAGAGAGGACGACCACCGGGATCCAAGGACCAAGTCCCTCGAAAGAGTAGGACCCTTGGCAATGGTAAACAAATACCACCACAGGATGCTACTATAAGCCGTGCTACCCCATCTCTCCCAAACTCTCATGAAGAGGAAAAACCGGGAGAAAATGAAGTTTCGATACACTATGTACGAACTGGGGAGTATTGGGACAGAAAGAGCACACCATAGATGACACATTTGCGTGTAATATTGTCATCAACGTCTCGTACTACGACGATGATATTGAACCACGATCTCTGACAGAATGTCAAAGCAGAGATGATTGACCAAAGTGGAAAGCGGCAATAGGAGTGGAGTTGGATTCACTCACGAAATACAAGGTCTTCTGACCCATAGTCCAGACACCAAAAGGTGTAAAACCTGTGGGTTATAAATGTGTATTTGTTAGAAAACGAAATGAACAGAATGAAATCGTTCGCTACAAAGCAAGGCATGTAGCGCAGGGTTTTACCCAACGTCCAGGGGTGGATTTTGAAGCCACATACTCCCCGGTCATGGATGCGATCACCTTCAGATTCCTCATTGGCTTAACAGCCCAAGAGGGTTTAGATATGCATCTTATGGACGTGGTCACCGCATACCTATATGGCAACCTAGACCGAGACATCTATATGAGATTGCCTGACGGTTATTCTTTGCCTGCAGCACTAAAAGAGAGAGAATGTGACATCTACTCAGTGAAACTGCAAAGATCATTATATGGTCTAAAACAATCTGGAAGGATGTGATATAACATACTGAGTGATTTCCTTGCAAAACAAGGATTCACAAACGACCCAGGCTGTCCTTGCATCTTTATAAGAGCAAAAGCAACAGGATTTGTAATCATAGCCGTCTATGTGGACGACTTGAACCTCATCGAATCTCCCGAAGAGATCGCAGAGATTTCTAGAAGCTTGACAGAAACCTCGAGATGAAAGACCTCGGAAAGTCAAAATTCTGTATAGGTCTTCAAATAGAGCATCTTAACGATGGGATCCTGTTACATCAGTCAACTTACGCATCGAACTTATTGAAAAAGTTTCAGATGGATAAGTGCCACCCCCTCAGCACTCCAATGGTCGTCAGATCATTGGATGTAAATAAAGACCTCCTTCCGGCCGCTGGAAGAGGGGGAGGAAGCACTAGGCCCTGAAGTGCTATCGGTGCACTCCTTTACCTGGCTAACTGCACTCGCCCTGACATAGCATTTACAGTCAACTTACTAGCCAGATGTAGTGTTGCACCTACACAGCGGCACTGGGCCGGAGTAAAGCATCTTCTGCGCTACCTCCAAGGGTCCATAGACTTATGTCTATTCTTCAGGAAAGGGGCATCAACTGGTTTAGTTGGTTATGCTGATGCAGGATACAGGTCCGATCCTCATACATAGAAGTCTCAGACAGGATACATGTTCACTTATGGCGGCACAGCCATATCCTGGAGATCTGTGAAGCAGACCATGACAACCGTCTCATCCACTCACTCAGAGCTCCTAGCCATCTTCGAAGCAAGCAAGGAAAGTTTTTGGCTACCCTCTGTGATCCAGCACATCCTCACCGCCACCGGCCTGATGACCGGTGTTCTTGCGCCTACTCCACTTCATGAAGACAATGCAGCATGTATAGCCCAGCTACAGGACGGCTACATAAAAGGCGACAAGACGAAGCATATCTCCCCCAAGTTCTTCTGGACGCACGACCTTCAGAAGCAAAAGCAGATTGAGGTACAGAAGATCCAATCATGTAATAACTTGGCGGATTTGCTTACCAAATCCCTGCCTACTAGTATCTTTGAGAAACTTGTCTATGGGATTGTTGGGATGAGGAGAGTGAGTAAATGTAAACTGGGTCAGGATGAGAGGACTATGAATTCATAGATACATAGGAAACTGATGTATAGATTCATAGGAAATCTGCAAGCCTGAAGCTTGGTCACACATGGCAATGTCGAACATTGCCATGTGTGACCAAGCTTCAGGCTTGCAGATTACATTTACCTAGACCTAGACCGAGACATCTATAGGAAATCTGCAAGATCCAATCAATGTTCGAAATCTGCAAGCCTGAAGCTTGGTCACACATGGCAATGTTCGACATTTGCCATTTTGCGCACGGAGCTAAAATGTCTACATTTAACCAAAATTACTTAGCGCGCACATCTGGAAAAAATGTGACCGTTTTGCGTGCTGAGCTAAAATGTCTACATTTACCCAAAATTACAAAATTTGTCAACAGTTACCCTAAATTACTCAACGCGCACAACCGACAAAATTGTGACGGTTTTGGTGCTTAGCAAAACAACCTACATTTACCAAAAATTACGCAGCGCAGACGGCCGGCAAAATTGTGACCGTTTTGCTTGCTAGGGTAAACTGTCTACATTTACCCAAAATTACCAGCGCACACACCATGAAAAATTGTGACCGTTTTGCGCGCTGCTCAAAACTGTCTACATTTATCCAATATTACCCAGCGCGCACAACCGGCAAAATTGTGACAGTTTTGCACGATGCGCAAAACTGTCCACATTTACCCAAAATTACACAGCGCGCATAACCGGCAAAATTGTGACCGTTTTGCGCGTTGAGCAAAAAAATGTCGACATTTACCCAAAATTACCCAGCGCCCATAACCGGCAAAATTGTGACCGTTTTGCGCGTTGAGCAAAAAAATGTCGACATTTACCCAAAATTACCCAGCGTGCACAATGGTCACAATTTTTGCCGATTGTGGACACAGGGCAATTTTTGACATTTTTGCCGGTTGTTCACACAAGGCAAAATTGTGACCGTTTCGCGCGCAGTACAAAAATGTCTACATTTACCCAAAATTGCCATGAGCGCACAACCGACAAAGATTGTAACCGTTTTGCGTGCTCGGCAAAAATGCTGACATTTACCCAAATTATCCACCGCGCACAGCCGGCAAAATTGTGACCGTTTGGCGCCCTGAGAAAAATAGTATAAATTTGCCCAAAATTACGCAGCGCGCACAGCCGGCAAAATTGAGACCATTTTTCACGCTGAGCAAAAATACCTACATTTAACCTAAATTACTCAACGCGCACAACAGGCAAAATTGTGACCGTTTTGCGCGCTGAGCAAAACTGTCCAAATTTTTCAAAAATTACCAAGCGCACACAACCAGCAAAATTGTGACAGTTTTGCGCGCTGAGCAAAACTGTCTACATTTACCCAAAATTACCCCGTGTGCACAACCGGAAAAAAATGTTATCGTTTTGTGCACTGGGCAAAATTGTCTACATTTACGCAAAATTACACAGCGCGCACAGCCCGCAAAATTTTGACTGTTTTGCGAGCTACGCAAATAATGTCTACATTTACCCAAAGTGACCCGGCGCACACAAAGTGTGATCGTTTTGTGCGCTGACCAAATATGTCTACATTTACCCAAAGTGACTAAGCGCGCACAACCGGCAAAATTGTGACTGTTTTGCGCGTTGAGCAAAACTGTCAACATTTATCCAAAATTACCCGGTGCGCACAATCGGAAAAAATGTGACCGTTTTGCGCAATGGGCAAAATTGTGTACATTTACGCAAATATACCCATCGCGCTCAACCCGCAAAATTGTGACTGTTTTGCGCGCTCCGTAAATAATGTCTACATTGACCCAAAGTGACCCAGTGTGCACAACCTGCTAAATTGTGACCATTTTGCGCGCTGACAAATATTTCTACGGTTTTCAAAAGTGACTCAGCGCTCACAATCGGCAAAATTGTGACCGTTTTGCGCGCAGAGCAAAAATGTGTACATTTAACCAAAATTACCGAGCGCGCAGATCCGGTAAAATTGTGACCGTTTTGCTCGCTGGGCAAAACTTTCTACATTTACCAAAAATTACCAGCGCGCACACACGGCAAAATTGTGACCGTTTTGCGCCCTGGGCAAAAATGTCGACTTTTACCCAAAATTACCAGCGCCCACACCCGGCAAAATTGTGACCGTTTTGCGCCCTTCGCAAAAATGTCAACATTTACCCAAAATTACGCGGCCCGCACTCCCTGCAAAATTGTGACCGTTTTGCGCGTTTGGCAAAACTGTCTACATTTACTCAAAATTACCCAGTGCGCACAACCGGAAAAATTGTGACCGTTTTACGCGCTACGCGAATAATGTCTACATTTACCCAAAATTACCCAGCGCCCACAACCCGTAAAATCTTGACTGTTTTGCTCCCTAAGCACAAATTTCTACATTTACCAAAAGTGACCCAGCACGAACAACCTGTAAAATTGTGATCGTTTTGCGCGCTGACCAAATATGCCTACATTTACCCAAAATTACTCAGCGCGCTGGGCAAAATTGTCTTAATTTACCCAAAATTACCAGCGTACACCCGACAAAACTGTTACCGTTTTGCGCGTTGCCCAAAAATGTCCAAATTTTCCCAAAATTCCTCAGCGCGCACAATATGCAAATGTTTACAGTTACCCAAAATTACTCAATGCTCACAACTGGAAAAATTGTGACCATTTTGCGTGCGGAGAAAAACTGTCTACATTTAACCAAAATTACTCAGCGCGCATATCCGGCAAAAATGGGACCGTTTTGCGAGCTGAGCAAAACAGTCTGCATTTACCAAAAATTACAAAATATGTCAACATTTACCGAAAATTACTCAACGAGCAAAACCGGAAAAATTGTGATCGTTTTGCATGCTTAGCAAAACTGCCTACATTTACCGAAAAATAACGCAGCGCGCACAGCCGGCAAAATTGTGACCGTTTTGCATGCTGGGCAAAACTGTCTACATTTACCCAAAATTTCCAGCGCACACACCCAGCAAAATTGTGCCCTTTTTGCGAGCTGCGCAAAACATTCAACATTTATCCAAAATTACCCAGCGCGCACAACTGGCAAAATTCTGACTGTTTTGCACGCTGCGGAAAAAATGTCTACATTTACCCAAAATTACTCAGTGTGCACAACGGTGACAATTTTTTCCGTTTGTGCACACATGGCAATTTTGGACCCTTTTCCCAAGTGTGCACAACGGTTAACACTTTTACCGGTTGTTCACACATGGCAAACTGTGACCGTTTCACGCGCTGTGCAAAAATGTCTACAATTACCCAAAATTGCCATGTGTGCACAACCGGCAAAGATTGTAACCGCTTTGCGTGCTCGGCAAAAATGTTGACATTTACCAAAAATTATCCAGCGCGCACAGTCAGCAAAATTGTGACCGTTTTGCGCATTGAGCAAAACAGTATAAATTTGTCCAAAATTACGCAGCGCGCACAGCCGGCAAAATTGAGACCGTTTTGCACACTTAGCAAAAATGCCTACATTTGCCCAAAATTATGCAACGCGCACAACCGGCAAAATTGTGACCGTTTTGCGTGCTGAGCAAAACTGTCAAAATTTTCCGAAAATTACCCAGCGTGCACAACCGACAAAATTGTGACAGCTTTGCGTCCTGAGCAAAACTGTCTACATTTACCCCAAATTACCAAGTGCGCACAACCGTTTTGCACGCTGAGAAAAAATGTCTACATTTACCCAAAGCGACTCTGCGCGCATAAATGGCAAAATTGTGACCGGTTTGAGCGCTGACCAATTATGTCTACATTTACCCAAAGTGACTTAGCGTGCAAAGCCGGCAAAATTGTGACCTTTTTGCGCGTTGGGGAAAACTTTCTACATTTACCCAAAATTACCAACTCGCACACCCGGCAAAATTGTGATCGTTTTGCATGCTGGGCAAAAATGTCTTCTTTCACCCAAAATTTCCAGCGTGCACACTCGGTAAAATTCTGACCGTTTTGCGCGCTTAGCAATACTGCCTACATTTACCGAAAATTACGTAGGGCGGACAACCGGCGAAATTGTGACCATTTTGCATGCTGGGTAGACTGTCTACATTTTCCCAAAATTACCAGTGCACACACCCTGCAAAATTGTGACCGTTTTGCGCACTGCGCAAAATTGTCTACATTTCCCCCAAAATTACCCTGCGTGCACAATCTGAAAAATTTTGACTGTTTTGCGCGCTAAGCAAAACTGTCTAAATTTACCCAAAATTACCCAGCGTGCAACACCGGCCAAATTGTGACTGTTTTCCGTGCTGCGCAAAAATTTCCACATTTACCCAAAATTACCCAACGTGCACAACGATCACAATTTTTGCCGGTTGCGCACACATGGAAATTTTCGACATTTTTCCTCAGTGCACAAAACGGTCAAGATTTTTGCCGGTTGTTCTCACATGTCAAAATTGTGACCGTTTCGCGCGCTACGTAAATAATGTCTACATTTACCCAAAATTACACCGCGCCCACAACCCGCAAAATTGTGACTGTTGTTCGTGCTGATCACAAATGTCTATATTTACCCAAAGTGACACAGCACGTACAACCAGCAAAATTGTGATGGTTTTGCGCGCTGACCAAATATGTCTACATTTACCCAAAGCTACCCAGCGCGCATAAAATTGGGACCGTTTTGCACGCTGTACGAAACTGTTTACATTTACCCAAAATTACCAGCGCACATCCGGCAAAATTGTGGCCGTTTTGCGCGCTGCCCAAAAATGTCAACATTTAACCAAAATTTCACAGCCCGCACAACCGGCAAAATTGTGATCGTTTTGCGTGCTGAGCAAAACTATCTAAATTTTTCCAAAATTCCTCGGCGCGCACAACCTGCAAAATTGTGACCGTTTTGCGTGCTGCCCAAAAATGTCTACAGTTACCCAAAATTACTCATCCCTCACAACCGGCAAAATTGTGACCATTTTACGCACGGAGCCAAAATGTCTACATTTAACCAAAATTACTCAACCCTCAAATTCGACAAAAATGTAACTGTTTTGCATGATGTGCAAAACTGTTTACATTTACCCAGAATTACAAAATATGTCAACATTTTCCAAAAATTACTCAATGCGCACAACCTGCAAAATTGTGACCGTTTTGTGTGCGTAGCAAAACAGTCTACATTTACCTAAAATTACGCAGCGCGCACACCCGCCAAAATTGTGAACGTTTTGCGCGCTTGGCAAAAATGTCAACATTTAACCAAAATTACGCAGCCCGCACTACCGGCAAAATTGTGACCGTTTTGCGCGCTGGACAAAACAGTCTACATTTCCCAAAATTACCCAGCGCGCACACCCGACAAAATTCTGAACGTTTTGCACGCTTAGCGAAAATGTCAACAATTTCCCAAAATTACGTAGCCCGCAAAACCGGCAAAATTGTGACCGTTTTGCGCGCTGGATAAAACTGTCTACATTTACCCAAAATTACCCAGCGCGCACAACCGGCAAAATTGTGACCGTTTTGCGCGCTACGCAAATAATGTCTACATTTACCCAAAATTACCCAGCGTGCACAACCGGCAAAATTGTGACTGTTTTGCGCGCTATGCAAAAATTGTCTACATTTACCCAAAATTAACCAGCGCCCACAACCTGCAAAACAGTGACTGTTTTGCCCGCTGCGCACAAATGTCTACATGTAACCAAAGTGACCCAGCGCGTACAACCAGCAAAATTGTGACCGTTTTACGCCCTAAGCTAATATGTCTACATTTACCCAAAATTACTCAGCGCACATAGCCGGCAAAATTGTGACCGTTTTGCTCGCTAACCAAAAATGTCAACAGTTACCCAAAATTACTCAACGCTCACACCCAGCAAAATTGTGACCATTTTACGCGCGGTGCTAAAATGTCTACATTTAACCAAAATTATTCAGCGCGCCATTTGGAAAAAATGTGACCGTTTTGCGTGCTGAGCTAAACTGTCTACATTTACCCAAAATTACAAAATATGTCACCATTTACCCGAAATTACTCAATGCGCACAACCGACAAAATTGTGAACGTTTTGGGTGCTTAGCAAAACTACCTACATTTACCGAAAATTACGCAGCGCAGACGGCCGGCAAAATTGTGACAGTTTTGCTTGCTGGGGTAAACTGTCTACATTTACCCAAAATTACCAACGCACACACCTTGCAAAATTGTGACCGTTTTACGCACTGCTCAGAACTGTCTACATTTACCCAAAATTACCCAACGCGCACAGCCGGCAAAATTGTCACAGTTTTGCACGCTGCGCAAAACTGTCTACATTTACCCAAAATTACACAGCGCGCACAACCGGTAAAAATTTGACAGTTTTGCACGCTGAACAAAACTGTCTACATTTACACAAAATTACCCACGGCGCATAACCGGCAAAATTGTGACCGTTTTGCGCGTTGCGCAAAAATGTCTACATTTACCCAAAATTACACAGCGTGCACAACGGTCACAATTTTTGCCGGTTGTGCCCACATGGCAATTTTCGACATTTTTGCCGGTTGTTCACACATGTCAAAATTGTCATGTATGCACAATCGGCAAAGATTGTGACCGTTTTACGTGCTCGACAAAGATGCTGTCATTTACCCAAAATTATTCAGCGTGTACAGCCGGCAAAATTGTGACCGTTTGGCGTCCTGAGCAAAACAGTATAAATTTGCCCAAAATTACGCCGCGCGCACAGCCGACAAAATTGAGACTATTTTTCATGCTGAGCAAAAATGCCTACATTTGCCCAAAATTCCTCAACGAGCACAACCGGCAAAATTGTGACTGTTTTGGGCGCTGAGCAAAACTGTCCAAATTTTCCAAAAATTACCCAGCGCACACAACCGGCAAAATTGTGACAGTTTTGTGCGCTGAGCAAAACTGTCTACATTTACCAAAAATTACCCAGTGCGCACAACCGAAAAAATTGTTACCGTTTTGCGCACTGGGCAAAATTGTCTACAGTTACGCAAAATTACCCAGCGTGTACAACCCGCAAAATTTTGACTGTTTTGCGAGCTATGCAAATAATGTCTACATTTACCCAATGTGACAACCTGCTAAATTACGATCGTTTTGTTCCATGACCAAATATGTCTACATGTACCCAAAGTGGTTAAGCGCGCACAACCGGTAAAATTGTGACACTTTTACGCGCTGCGTAAAACTGTCAACATTTACCCAAAATTACACTGTGCGCACAACCGGCAAAAATGTGACCATTTTGCGCAATGGGTAAAATTGTTTACATTTACGCAAAATTACCCAGCGCGCACAACCCGCAAAATTGTGACTGTTTTGCGCGCTACGCAAATAATGTCTACATTGACCCAACGTGACCCAGCGCGCACAACCTGCTAAATTATAACCATTTTGCGCGCTGACCAAATATTTCTACATTTTTCCAAAGTGACTCAGCGCGCACAACCGGCAAACTTGTGACCGTTTTGCGCGCAGAGCAAAAATATGTACATTTAACCAAAATTACTCAGCGGGCAGAGCCGGCAAAATTTTGACCGTTTTGCGCGCTGGGCAAAACTTTTTACATTTACACAAAATTACCAGAGCGCACACCCGGCAAAATTGTGACCGTTTTGCACCCTGGGCAAAAATGACTACTTTTACCCAAAATTTCCAGCGCACACACCCGACAAAATTGTGACTGTTTTGCGCCCTTCTCTAAAATGTCAACATTTATCCAAAATTACGCGGCCCACACTTCCGGCAAAATTGTGACCGTTTTTGCGCGTTGGGCAAAACTGTCTACATTTATCCAAAATTACCGAGCGCGCACAACCGGAAAAATTGTGACCATTTTGCGCGCTACGCAAATAATGTCTACATTTACCCAAAATTACCCAGCGCACACAACCCGCAAAATTGTGACTGTTTTGCCCGCTAAGCACAAATGTCTACATTTACCAAAATTGACCTAGCGGGAGCAACCTGTAAAATTGTGACTGTTTTCCGCGCAGACCAAATATGTCTATATTTACCCAAAATTACTCAGCGCGCTGTGCAAAACTGTCTACATTTAGCGAAAATTACCAGCGCACACCGGGCAAAACTGTTACCGTTTTGCGCGTTGCCCAAAAATGTCTAAATTTTCCCAAAATTCCCCAGCGTGCACAACCTGCAAATGTCTACAGTTACCCAAAATTACTCAACGCTCACAACCGGAAAAATTGTGACCATTTTGTGTGAGGAGAAAAACTGTCCACATTTAAGCAAAATTACTCAGTGCGCATATCCGGCAAAAAT
The DNA here is from genome assembly GCA_030789695.1 of Scilla litardierei. Taxonomy (NCBI): domain Eukaryota; kingdom Viridiplantae; phylum Streptophyta; class Magnoliopsida; order Asparagales; family Asparagaceae; genus Scilla; species Scilla litardierei. The sequence continues at coordinate 62,256,006 of CM061137.1, read as the reverse complement.
GGGACCGTTTTGCGAGCTGAACAAAACAGTCTGCATTTACCAAAAATTACAAAATTTGTGAACATTTACCCAAAATTACTCAACGTGCAAAACCGGAAAAATTGTGATCGTTTTGCATGCTTCGCAAAACTGTCTACATTTACCAAAAATAACGTAGCGCGCACAACTGGCAAAATTGTGACCGTTTTGCATGCTGGGCAAAACTGTCTACATTTACCCAATATTACCAGTGCACACACCGAGCAGAATTGTGACTGTTTTGTGAGCTGCACAAAACTGTCTACATTTGCCCAAAATTAGCCAGCGCGCACAACCGGCAAAATTGTGACCGTTTTGCGCGCTGCGCAAGACTCTCTACATTTAACCAAAATTACACAGCGCGCACTACCGGCAAAAGTGTGACCGTTTTGCGCGCTATGCAAATAATGTCTACATTTAAACAAAATTACCTAACGCCCACGACCTGCAAAACAGTGACTGTTTTGCATGCTGAGCATAACTGTCTACAATTAACAAAAGTGACCTAGCGCGTACAACCTGCAAAATTGTGACCGTGTTGCTCGCTGACCAAAAATGTCTACAGTTACCCAAAATTACTCAACGCTCACAACCGGCAAAATTGTTACCATTTTGCGCACGGAGCTAAAATGTCTACATTTAACCAAAATTACTCAGCGCGCACATCTAGAAGAAATGTGACCGTTTTGCGTGCTGAGCTAAACTATCAACATTTACACAAAATTACAAAATATATCAACATTACCCTAAATTACTCAACGCGCACAACCGACAAAATTGTGACCGTTTTGGGCGCTTAGCAAAACTACCTACATTTACCGAAAATTACGCAGCGCAGACGGCCGGCAAAATTGTGTCCGTTTTGCTTGCTGGGATAAACTGTCTACATTTACCAAAAATTACCAGCGTACACACCTTGCAAAACTGTGACCGTTTTGTGTGCTGCTCAAAACTGTCTACATTTACCCAAAATTACCCAGCGCGCACATCCGGCAAAATTGTGACAGTTTTGCACGATGTGCAAAACTTTCTACATTTACCCAAAGTACCCAGCTTGCATAACCGGCAAAATTGGCACCGTTTTCCGTGTTGCGCAAAAAATGTCAACATTTACCCAAAATTACCAAGCGGGCACAACGGTCACAATTTTTTCCGGTTGGGCACACAGGGAAATTTTCGACATTATTGCCGGTTGTTCACACATGTCAAAATTGTGACCGTTTCGTGCGCTGTGCAAAAATGTCTACATTTACCCAAAATTGCCATGTGTGCACAACCGGTAAAGATTGTGACCATTTTGCGTGCTCGGCAAAAATGTTGACATTTGCCCAAATTATTCAGCGCGCACTGCCGGCAAAATTGTGACCGTTTGGCGCCCTGAGCAAAACAGTATAAATTTGCCCAAAATTACGGATCGTGCATAGCCGGCAAAAATTGAGACCGGTTTTCTCGCTGAGCAAAAATGCCTACATTTGCCCAAAATTACTCAACGCGTACAACCGGCAAAATTGTGACCGTTTTGCACGCTGAGCTAAACTGTCCAAAGTTTCCAAAAATTACCGGCAAAGATTGTGACAGTTTTGCGTGCTCGGCAAAAATATTGACATTTACCCAAAATTATCTAGCGAGCACATCGGACAAAATTGTAACCTTTTGGCGCCCTGAGCAAAACAGTATAAATTTGCCCAAAATTACGCGGCGCGCCAAGCCGGCAAAATTGAGACCGTTTTGCACGCTGAGCAAAAATGCCTACATTTACCCAAAATTACGCGCACAACCGGCAAAATTGTGACCGTTTTGCGCTATGAGCAAAACTGTCTAAATTTTCCAAAAATTACACAGCGCGCATAACCAGCAATTTTGCGACCGTTTAGCGTGCTGAGCAAAATTGTCTACATTTACCCAAAATTAACCACTGCGCACAGCCGGCAAAAAATGTCACCGTTTTGTGCGCTAGGCAAAATTGTCTACATTCACAACCCGCTAAAATGTGATTGTTTTGCGCGCTACGCAAATAATGTCTACATTTACCCAAAGTGACTCAGGGCGCACAATCGGCAAAATTGTGACAGTTTTGCGCGCAGACCAAATAAGTCTACATTTACTCAAAGTGACTCAGCGTGCATAGCCGGCAAAATTATGACAGTTTTGCGCGATGGGCAAAAATGCCTACTTTTACCCAAAATTATCAGCGCGCACACCAGGAAATATAGTGACCGTTTTGCGCGCTGAGCAAAAATTTTAAAATTTTCCCAAAATTACGCAGCGCTCACAACCGGCAAAATTGTGACCGTTTTGCGAGCTGAGCAAAACAAAATAAATTTTCCCAAAATTACGCAACGCGCACAACCGGCAAAATTGAGACCGTTTTGCACGCTGAGCAAAAATGCCTACATTTATTTAAATATACTCAACGCGCACAACCGGTAAAATTGTGACCGTTTTGCGTGCTTAGTAAAACTGCCTACATTTACCGAGAAATACGCAGCGCGCACACCTGGCAAAATTGTCCCCGTTTTGCGCGCTTAGCAAAAATGTCAACATTTACCCAAAATTACGCAGCCCGCACATCCGGCAAAATTGTGACCATTCTGCGCGCTGGGTAAAGCTTTCTACATTTACCAAAAATTTCCTAGGGCGCACAACCGGAAAATTACCTAGCGCACATCCGTTTTGCGAGCTACGCAAATAATGTCTACATTTACCCAAAATTACCCAGCTCCCACAACTAGCAAAATGTGACTGTTTTGCGCGCTGAGCACAAATGTCTACATTTACCAAAAGTGACCCAGCGCGAACAACATGCAAAATTGAGACCGTTTTGCGCGCTGACCAAATATGTCTACATTTACCCAAAATTACCAGCGCACACCCGGCAAAATTGTGACCATTCTGCGCGCTGCCCAAAAATGTCAACATTTACCAAAAATAACTCAGCCCGCACAACCAGCAAAATTGTGACCATTTTGCGCGCTGCGCAAAACTGTCTAAATTTTTCCAAAATTCCTCAGCGCGCACAACCTGCAAAATTGTGACTGTTTTGCACGCTGACCGAAAATGCCTACAGTTACAAAAAATTACTCAATGCTCACAGCGGCATAACTGTGACCATTTTTCGTGCTGAGCAAAAATTGTCTACATTTATCCAAAATTACTCTGCACGCACATCCGGCAAAAATGTGACCGATTTTCGTGCTGAGCAAAACTGTCTACATTTACCTAAAATTACAAAATATGTCAACATTTACCCAAAATTACCAGCTCGCACACCCGGCAAAATTGTGACCATTTTGCGCGCTGGGCAAAAATGTCTAATTTTACCCAAAATTACCAGCGCGCACACCAGGCAAAATAGTGATCGTTTTACGCGCTGCGCAAAAATGTCAACATTTACCCAAAAATACGCAACCCGCACAACCGGAAAATTTGTGACCATTTTGCATAATGGGCAAAACTGTCTACATTTATCCAAAATTACCCAACGCGCACAACCGGCAAAATTGTGACCGTTTTGCGCGCTGAGCAAAACAGTATAAATTTTCCCAAAATTACGCAACACGCACAACCGGTAAAATTGAGACCGTTTTGCACGTTGAGCAAAAATGCCTACATTTACCCAAAATTATGCAACGCGCACAACCGGCAAAATTGTGACCGATTTGCGTGCTGAGCAAAACAGTCTAAATTTTTCAAAAATTACACAGCGCTCACTACAGGCAAAATTGTTACAGTTTTGCGCACTGAGCAAAACTGTCTACATTTACCCAAAATTACCCATCGCGCACAACCCGCAAAATTGTCACTGTTTTGCACACTACGCAAATAATGTCTACATTTACCTAAAGTGACTCAGTGCGCACAACCAGCAAAATTGTCACTGTTTTGCACACTACGCAAATAATGTCTACATTTACCTAAAGTGACTCAGTGCGCACAACCAGCAAAATTGTGACCATTTTGAACGCTGACCAAATAAGTCTACATTTACCCAAAGTGACTCAGCGTGCATGGCCGGCAAAATTGTGACCGTTTTGCACGCTGGGCAAAACTTTCTACATTTACCCAAAGTTACCAGCGTGCACATCCGGCAAAATTGTGACCTTTTTGAGCTCTGGGCAAAAATGTCTACTTTTTACCCAAAATTACCAGCCCGCACAACCGACAAAATTGTGACAGTTTTGCGCGCGGGGCAAAACTGTCTACATTTACACAAACTTACACAGCGCGCACAACCAGCAAACTTGTGACCGTTTTGCGTGCTGCGCAAATAATGTCAACATTTACCCAAAATTACACAGCGCCCACAACCCGCAAAATTGTGACTGTTTTTCGCGCTGGGCACAAATGTCTACATTTACCCAAAGTAACCCAGCTCGTTCAACCTTCAAAATTGTGACCGTTTTGCGCGCTGACCAAATATGTCTACATTTACCCAAAGCTAGCCAGCCCGCATAGCAGGCAAAATTGTGACCGTTTTGCACGATGGACAAAACTGTCTACATTTACCCAAAATTACAAGCGCACATCCGGCAAAATTGTGGCCGTTTTGCGCGCTGCCTAAAAATGTCAACATTTACCTAAAATTTCTCAGCCCGCGCAACCGGCAAAATTGTGATCGTATTGCATGCTGAGCAAAACTATCTAAATTTTTCCAAAATTCCTCAGCGCGCACAACCTGCAAAATTGTGACAGTTTTGCACGCTGACCAAAAATGTCTACAGTTTCGCAAAATTACTCAACCCTCACAACCGGCAAAATTGTGACCATTTTACGTGCGGAGCCAAAATGTCTACATTTAACCAAAATTACCCAACCCTCACATCCGACAAAAATGTGACCAATTTGCATGATGTGCAAACTGTTTACATTTACCTAGAATTACAAAATATGTCAACATTTTTCCAAAATTACTCAACGCGCACAACCGGAAAAATTGTGACCGTTTTGCGTGCTTAGAAAAACTGTCTACATTTACCTAAAATTACGCAGGGCGCACACCCGACAAAATTGTGAACGTTTTATGCGCTTAGTAAAAATGTCAACATTTACCCAAAAATACGCCGCCCGCACAACCGGCAAAATTGTGACTGTTTTGCGCGCTGGACAAAACTGTCTACATTTACACAAAATTACCCAGCGCGCACACCCGACAAAATTATGAACGTTTTGCGCGCTTAGCAAACATGTTAACATTTACCCAAAATTACGCAGCCTGCACAACCGACAAAATTGTGACCGTTTTGTGCGCTACGCAAATAACGTCTACATTTACGCAAAATTACCCAGCGCGCACAACCGGCAAAATTGTGACCGTTTTGTGCGCTACGCAAATAACGTCTACATTTACCCAAAATTACCCAGCGCGCACAACCGGCAAAATTTTGACTGTTTTGCGCGCTACGAAAATAATGTCTGCATTTACCCAAAATTACCCAGTGCCCACAACCTGCAAAACAGTGACTGGTTTGCGCGCTATGCAAATAATGTCTACAATTACCCAAAATTACCCAGCGCGTACAACCTGCAAAATTGTGACCGTTTTGCACGCTGAGCACAAATGTCTTCATTTAACCAAAGTGACCCAACACGTACAACCTACAAAATTGTGTCAGTTTTACGCCCTAACCAAATATGTCTACATTTACCCAAAATTACTCAGCACGCATAGCCGGCAAAATTGTGACCGTTTTGCATGCTGACCAAAAATGTCTACAGTTACCCAAATTACTCAACGCTCACAACTGGAAAAATTGCGACCACTTTGCGCGCGGCGCTAAAATGTTTACATTTAACCAAAATTGCTCAGCGCGCACATCTAGGAAAAATGTGACCGTTTTCCGTACTGCCCAAAAATGTCAACATTTACCCAAAATTACTCAGCCCGCTCAACCGGCAAAATTATGACCGTTTTGCGCGCTGCGCAAAACTGTCTAAATTTTTCCAAAATTCCTCAGCGCTCGCCAAAAATTGTGAATGTTTTGCACACTGACCAAAAATGACTACAGTTACCCAAAATTACTCAACGCTCATAACCGGCAAAATTGTGACCATTTTGCGCGCGGAGCAAAAATGTCTACATTTAACCAAAATTACTCAGCGCGCACATCCAACAAAAATGTGACCGTTTTGCGTGCTGAGCAAAAATGTCTACATTTAACCAAAATTACAAAATATGTCAACATTTACCCAAAATTACTCAACGTGCACAACCGGCAAAATTGTGATCGTTTTGCATGCTTAGCAAAACTGCCTACATTTACCGAATAATAACGCAGCACGCACAGCTGGGCAAAACTGTCTACATTTACCCAAAATTACCAGAGCACACACCCGGCAAAATTGTGACCGTTTTTCGTGCGGCGCAAAACTGTCTACATTTACCCAAAATTACCCAGCGCGCACAACCGGTAAAATTGTGATCGTTTTACGCGCTGAGCGAAACTGTCTACATTTATCCAAAATTACCCAACGTGCACAACCGGCAAAATTGTGACTGTTTTGCGCGCTGCGCAAAAAAGGTCTACATTTACCCAAAATTACCCAGCGTGCACAACGATCACAATATTTGTCGGTTGTGCTCACATGGCAATTTTTGAACTTTTTCCCAGGTGCGCAAAACCGTCAACATTTTTTCCGGTTGTTCACACATGGCAAAATTGTCTCGCGTGCTATGCAAAAATGTCTACATTAACCCAAATTGCCATGTGTGCACAACCGGCAAAGACTTTGACCGTTTTGCGTGCTCGGCTAAAATGTTGACATTTACCCAAAATTATCCAGCGCGCACAGCGGACAAAATTGTAACCGTTTTGCTCCATGAGCAAAACAGTATAAATTTGCCCAAAATTACGCAGCGCGCCAAGCCGGCAAAATTGAGACCGTTTTGCACGCTGAGCAAAAATGCCTACATTTACCCAAAATTACGCGCACAACCGGCAAAATTGTGACCGTTTTGCGCTATGAGCAAAACTGTCTAAATTTTCCAAAAATTACACAGCGCGCATAACCAGCAATTTTGCGACCGTTTAGCGTGCTGAGCAAAATTGTCTACATTTACCCAAAATTAACCACTGCGCACAGCCGGCAAAAAATGTCACCGTTTTGTGCGCTAGGCAAAATTGTCTACATTCACAACCCGCTAAAATGTGATTGTTTTGCGCGCTACGCAAATAATGTCTACATTTACCCAAAGTGACTCAGGGCGCACAATCGGCAAAATTGTGACAGTTTTGCGCGCAGACCAAATAAGTCTACATTTACCCAAAGTGACTCAGCGTGCATAGCCGGCAAAATTATGACAGTTTTGCGCGATGGGCAAAAATGCCTACTTTTACCCAAAATTATCAGCGCGCACACCAGGAAATATAGTGACCGTTTTGCGCGCTGAGCAAAAATTTTAAAATTTTCCCAAAATTACGCAGCGCTCACAACCGGCAAAATTGTGACCGTTTTGCGAGCTGAGCAAAACAAAATAAATTTTCCCAAAATTACGCAACGCGCACAACCGGCAAAATTGAGACCGTTTTGCACGCTGAGCAAAAATGCCTACATTTATTTAAATATACTCAACGCGCACAACCGGTAAAATTGTGACCGTTTTGCGTGCTTAGTAAAACTGCCTACATTTACCGAGAAATACGCAGCGCGCACACCTGGCAAAATTGTCCCCGTTTTGCGCGCTTAGCAAAAATGTCAACATTTACCCAAAATTACGCAGCCCGCACATCCGGCAAAATTGTGACCATTCTGCGCGCTGGGTAAAGCTTTCTACATTTACCAAAAATTTCCTAGGGCGCACAACCGGAAAATTACCTAGCGCACATCCGTTTTGCGAGCTACGCAAATAATGTCTACATTTACCCAAAATTACCCAGCTCCCACAACTAGCAAAATGTGACTGTTTTGCGCGCTGAGCACAAATGTCTACATTTACCAAAAGTGACCCAGCGCGAACAACATGCAAAATTGAGACCGTTTTGCGCGCTGACCAAATATGTCTACATTTACCCAAAATTACCAGCGCACACCCGGCAAAATTGTGACCATTCTGCGCGCTGCCCAAAAATGTCAACATTTACCAAAAATAACTCAGCCCGCACAACCAGCAAAATTGTGACCATTTTGCGCGCTGCGCAAAACTGTCTAAATTTTTCCAAAATTCCTCAGCGCGCACAACCTGCAAAATTGTGACTGTTTTGCACGCTGACCGAAAATGCCTACAGTTACAAAAAATTACTCAATGCTCACAGCGGCATAACTGTGACCATTTTTCGTGCTGAGCAAAAATTGTCTACATTTATCCAAAATTACTCTGCACGCACATCCGGCAAAAATGTGACCGTTTTTCGTGCTGAGCAAAACTGTCTACATTTACCTAAAATTACAAAATATGTCAACATTTACCCAAAATTACCAGCTCGCACACCCGGCAAAATTGTGACCATTTTGCGCGCTGGGCAAAAATGTCTAATTTTACCCAAAATTACCAGCGCGCACACCAGGCAAAATAGTGATCGTTTTACGCGCTGCGCAAAAATGTCAACATTTACCCAAAAATACGCAACCCGCACAACCGGAAAATTTGTGACCATTTTGCATAATGGGCAAAACTGTCTACATTTATCCAAAATTACCCAACGCGCACAACCGGCAAAATTGTGACCGTTTTGCGCGCTGAGCAAAACAGTATAAATTTTCCCAAAATTACGCAACACGCACAACCGGTAAAATTGAGACCGTTTTGCACGTTGAGCAAAAATGCCTACATTTACCCAAAATTATGCAACGCGCACAACCGGCAAAATTGTGACCGATTTGCGTGCTGAGCAAAACAGTCTAAATTTTTCAAAAATTACACAGCGCTCACTACATGCAAAATTGTTACAGTTTTGCGCACTGAGCAAAACTGTCTACATTTACCCAAAATTACCCATCGCGCACAACCCGCAAAATTGTCACTGTTTTGCACACTACGCAAATAATGTCTACATTTACCTAAAGTGACTCAGTGCGCACAACCAGCAAAATTGTCACTGTTTTGCACACTACGCAAATAATGTCTACATTTACCTAAAGTGACTCAGTGCGCACAACCAGCAAAATTGTGACCATTTTGAACGCTGACCAAATAAGTCTACATTTACCCAAAGTGACTCAGCGTGCATGGCCGGCAAAATTGTGACCGTTTTGCACGCTGGGCAAAACTTTCTACATTTACCCAAAGTTACCAGCGTGCACATCCGGCAAAATTGTGACCTTTTTGAGCTCTGGGCAAAAATGTCTACTTTTTACCCAAAATTACCAGCCCGCACAACCGACAAAATTGTGACAGTTTTGCGCGCGGGGCAAAACTGTCTACATTTACACAAACTTACACAGCGCGCACAACCAGCAAACTTGTGACCGTTTTGCGTGCTGCGCAAATAATGTCAACATTTACCCAAAATTACACAGCGCCCACAACCCGCAAAATTGTGACTGTTTTTCGCGCTGGGCACAAATGTCTACATTTACCCAAAGTAACCCAGCTCGTTCAACCTTCAAAATTGTGACCGTTTTGCGCGCTGACCAAATATGTCTACATTTACCCAAAGCTAGCCAGCCCGCATAGCAGGCAAAATTGTGACCGTTTTGCACGATGGACAAAACTGTCTACATTTACCCAAAATTACAAGCGCACATCCGGCAAAATTGTGGCCGTTTTGCGCGCTGCCTAAAAATGTCAACATTTACCTAAAATTTCTCAGCCCGCGCAACCGGCAAAATTGTGATCGTATTGCATGCTGAGCAAAACTATCTAAATTTTTCCAAAATTCCTCAGCGCGCACAACCTGCAAAATTGTGACAGTTTTGCACGCTGACCAAAAATGTCTACAGTTTCGCAAAATTACTCAACCCTCACAACCGGCAAAATTGTGACCATTTTACGTGCGGAGCCAAAATGTCTACATTTAACCAAAATTACCCAACCCTCACATCCGACAAAAATGTGACCAATTTGCATGATGTGCAAACTGTTTACATTTACCTAGAATTACAAAATATGTCAACATTTTTCCAAAATTACTCAACGCGCACAACCGGAAAAATTGTGACCGTTTTGCGTGCTTAGAAAAACTGTCTACATTTACCTAAAATTACGCAGGGCGCACACCCGACAAAATTGTGAACGTTTTATGCGCTTAGTAAAAATGTCAACATTTACCCAAAAATACGCCGCCCGCACAACCGGCAAAATTGTGACTGTTTTGCGCGCTGGACAAAACTGTCTACATTTACACAAAATTACCCAGCGCGCACACCCGACAAAATTATGAACGTTTTGCGCGCTTAGCAAACATGTTAACATTTACCCAAAATTACGCAGCCTGCACAACCGACAAAATTGTGACCGTTTTGTGCGCTACGCAAATAACGTCTACATTTACGCAAAATTACCCAGCGCGCACAACCGGCAAAATTGTGACCGTTTTGTGCGCTACGCAAATAACGTCTACATTTACCCAAAATTACCCAGCGCGCACAACCGGCAAAATTTTGACTGTTTTGCGCGCTACGAAAATAATGTCTGCATTTACCCAAAATTACCCAGTGCCCACAACCTGCAAAACAGTGACTGGTTTGCGCGCTATGCAAATAATGTCTACAATTACCCAAAATTACCCAGCGCGTACAACCTGCAAAATTGTGACCGTTTTGCACGCTGAGCACAAATGTCTTCATTTAACCAAAGTGACCCAACACGTACAACCTACAAAATTGTGTCAGTTTTACGCCCTAACCAAATATGTCTACATTTACCCAAAATTACTCAGCACGCATAGCCGGCAAAATTGTGACCGTTTTGCATGCTGACCAAAAATGTCTACAGTTACCCAAATTACTCAACGCTCACAACTGGCAAAATTGCGACCACTTTGCGCGCGGCGCTAAAATGTTTACATTTAACCAAAATTGCTCAGCGCGCACATCTAGGAAAAATGTGACCGTTTTCCGTACTGCCCAAAAATGTCAACATTTACCCAAAATTACTCAGCCCGCTCAACCGGCAAAATTATGACCGTTTTGCGCGCTGCGCAAAACTGTCTAAATTTTTCCAAAATTCCTCAGCGCTCGCCAAAAATTGTGAATGTTTTGCACACTGACCAAAAATGACTACAGTTACCCAAAATTACTCAACGCTCATAACCGGCAAAATTGTGACCATTTTGCGCGCGGAGCAAAAATGTCTACATTTAACCAAAATTACTCAGCGCGCACATCCAACAAAAATGTGACCGTTTTGCGTGCTGAGCAAAAATGTCTACATTTAACCAAAATTACAAAATATGTCAACATTTACCCAAAATTACTCAACGTGCACAACCGGCAAAATTGTGATCGTTTTGCATGCTTAGCAAAACTGCCTACATTTACCGAATAATAACGCAGCACGCACAGCTGGGCAAAACTGTCTACATTTACCCAAAATTACCAGAGCACACACCCGGCAAAATTGTGACCGTTTTTCGTGCGGCGCAAAACTGTCTACATTTACCCAAAATTACCCAGCGCGCACAACCGGTAAAATTGTGATCGTTTTACGCGCTGAGCGAAACTGTCTACATTTATCCAAAATTACCCAACGTGCACAACCGGCAAAATTGTGACTGTTTTGCGCGCTGCGCAAAAAAGGTCTACATTTACCCAAAATTACCCAGCGTGCACAACGATCACAATATTTGTCGGTTGTGCTCACATGGCAATTTTTGAACTTTTTCCCAGGTGCGCAAAACCGTCAACATTTTTTCCGGTTGTTCACACATGGCAAAATTGTCTCGCGTGCTATGCAAAAATGTCTACATTAACCCAAATTGCCATGTGTGCACAACCGGCAAAGACTTTGACCGTTTTGCGTGCTCGGCTAAAATGTTGACATTTACCCAAAATTATCCAGCGCGCACAGCGGACAAAATTGTAACCGTTTTGCTCCATGAGCAAAACAGTATAAATTTGCCCAAAATTACGCAGCGCGCCAAGCCGGCAAAATTGAGACCGTTTTGCACGCTGAGCAAAAATGCCTACATTTACCCAAAATTACGCGCACAACCGGCAAAATTGTGACCGTTTTGCGCTATGAGCAAAACTGTCTAAATTTTCCAAAAATTACACAGCGCGCATAACCAGCAATTTTGCGACCGTTTAGCGTGCTGAGCAAAATTGTCTACATTTACCCAAAATTAACCACTGCGCACAGCCGGCAAAAAATGTCACCGTTTTGTGCGCTAGGCAAAATTGTCTACATTCACAACCCGCTAAAATGTGATTGTTTTGCGCGCTACGCAAATAATGTCTACATTTACCCAAAGTGACTCAGGGCGCACAATCGGCAAAATTGTGACAGTTTTGCGCGCAGACCAAATAAGTCTACATTTACCCAAAGTGACTCAGCGTGCATAGCCGGCAAAATTATGACAGTTTTGCGCGATGGGCAAAAATGCCTACTTTTACCCAAAATTATCAGCGCGCACACCAGGAAATATAGTGACCGTTTTGCGCGCTGAGCAAAAATTTTAAAATTTTCCCAAAATTACGCAGCGCTCACAACCGGCAAAATTGTGACCGTTTTGCGAGCTGAGCAAAACAAAATAAATTTTCCCAAAATTACGCAACGCGCACAACCGGCAAAATTGAGACCGTTTTGCACGCTGAGCAAAAATGCCTACATTTATTTAAATATACTCAACGCGCACAACCGGTAAAATTGTGACCGTTTTGCGTGCTTAGTAAAACTGCCTACATTTACCGAGAAATACGCAGCGCGCACACCTGGCAAAATTGTCCCCGTTTTGCGCGCTTAGCAAAAATGTCAACATTTACCCAAAATTACGCAGCCCGCACATCCGGCAAAATTGTGACCATTCTGCGCGCTGGGTAAAGCTTTCTACATTTACCAAAAATTTCCTAGGGCGCACAACCGGAAAATTACCTAGCGCACATCCGTTTTGCGAGCTACGCAAATAATGTCTACATTTACCCAAAATTACCCAGCTCCCACAACTAGCAAAATGTGACTGTTTTGCGCGCTGAGCACAAATGTCTACATTTACCAAAAGTGACCCAGCGCGAACAACATGCAAAATTGAGACCGTTTTGCGCGCTGACCAAATATGTCTACATTTACCCAAAATTACCAGCGCACACCCGGCAAAATTGTGACCATTCTGCGCGCTGCCCAAAAATGTCAACATTTACCAAAAATAACTCAGCCCGCACAACCAGCAAAATTGTGACCATTTTGCGCGCTGCGCAAAACTGTCTAAATTTTTCCAAAATTCCTCAGCGCGCACAACCTGCAAAATTGTGACTGTTTTGCACGCTGACCGAAAATGCCTACAGTTACAAAAAATTACTCAATGCTCACAGCGGCATAACTGTGACCATTTTTCGTGCTGAGCAAAAATTGTCTACATTTATCCAAAATTACTCTGCACGCACATCCGGCAAAAATGTGACCGTTTTTCGTGCTGAGCAAAACTGTCTACATTTACCTAAAATTACAAAATATGTCAACATTTACCCAAAATTACCAGCTCGCACACCCGGCAAAATTGTGACCATTTTGCGCGCTGGGCAAAAATGTCTAATTTTACCCAAAATTACCAGCGCGCACACCAGGCAAAATAGTGATCGTTTTACGCGCTGCGCAAAAATGTCAACATTTACCCAAAAATACGCAACCCGCACAACCGGAAAATTTGTGACCATTTTGCATAATGGGCAAAACTGTCTACATTTATCCAAAATTACCCAACGCGCCCAACCGGCAAAATTGTGACCGTTTTGCGCGCTGAGCAAAACAGTATAAATTTTCCCAAAATTACGCAACACGCACAACCGGTAAAATTGAGACCGTTTTGCACGTTGAGCAAAAATGCCTACATTTACCCAAAATTATGCAACGCGCACAACCGGCAAAATTGTGACCGATTTGCGTGCTGAGCAAAACAGTCTAAATTTTTCAAAAATTACACAGCGCTCACTACAGGCAAAATTGTTACAGTTTTGCGCACTGAGCAAAACTGTCTACATTTACCCAAAATTACCCATCGCGCACAACCCGCAAAATTGTCACTGTTTTGCACACTACGCAAATAATGTCTACATTTACCTAAAGTGACTCAGTGCGCACAACCAGCAAAATTGTCACTGTTTTGCACACTACGCAAATAATGTCTACATTTACCTAAAGTGACTCAGTGCGCACAACCAGCAAAATTGTGACCATTTTGAACGCTGACCAAATAAGTCTACATTTACCCAAAGTGACTCAGCGTGCATGGCCGGCAAAATTGTGACCGTTTTGCACGCTGGGCAAAACTTTCTACATTTACCCAAAGTTACCAGCGTGCACATCCGGCAAAATTGTGACCTTTTTGAGCTCTGGGCAAAAATGTCTACTTTTTACCCAAAATTACCAGCCCGCACAACCGACAAAATTGTGACAGTTTTGCGCGCGGGGCAAAACTGTCTACATTTACACAAACTTACACAGCGCGCACAACCAGCAAACTTGTGACCGTTTTGCGTGCTGCGCAAATAATGTCAACATTTACCCAAAATTACACAGCGCCCACAACCCGCAAAATTGTGACTGTTTTTCGCGCTGGGCACAAATGTCTACATTTACCCAAAGTAACCCAGCTCGTTCAACCTTCAAAATTGTGACCGTTTTGCGCGCTGACCAAATATGTCTACATTTACCCAAAGCTAGCCAGCCCGCATAGCAGGCAAAATTGTGACCGTTTTGCACGATGGACAAAACTGTCTACATTTACCCAAAATTACAAGCGCACATCCGGCAAAATTGTGGCCGTTTTGCGCGCTGCCTAAAAATGTCAACATTTACCTAAAATTTCTCAGCCCGCGCAACCGGCAAAATTGTGATCGTATTGCATGCTGAGCAAAACTATCTAAATTTTTCCAAAATTCCTCAGCGCGCACAACCTGCAAAATTGTGACAGTTTTGCACGCTGACCAAAAATGTCTACAGTTTCGCAAAATTACTCAACCCTCACAACCGGCAAAATTGTGACCATTTTACGTGCGGAGCCAAAATGTCTACATTTAACCAAAATTACCCAACCCTCACATCCGACAAAAATGTGACCAATTTGCATGATGTGCAAACTGTTTACATTTACCTAGAATTACAAAATATGTCAACATTTTTCCAAAATTACTCAACGCGCACAACCGGAAACGATTATGACCGTTTTGCGTGGTCGGCAAAACAGAATAAATTTGCCCAAATTTACGCAGCGCGCACAGCCGGCGAAATTGAGACCGTTTTGCACACTGAGCAAAAATGCCTACATTTGCCCAAAATTACGCAACGTGCACAACCGGCAATATTGTGACTGTTTTGCGCGCTGAGCAAAACTGTCTAAATTTTCCAAAAATTACCCAGCGCGCACAACCGGCAAAATTGTGACAGTTTTACGCGCTGAGCAAAACTGTCTACATTTACCCAAAATTACCCAGCGCTCACAACCCGCAAAATTGTGACTATTTTGCGCACTACGCAAATAATGTCTACATATTTACCCAAAGTAACTCAGCAAGCAGAGACGGCAAAATTGTGACCGTTTTGTGCACTAGGCAAAACTTTCGAAATTTACCCAAAATTACCAGCTTGCTCACTCTGCAAAATTGTGACCGTTTTGCGCACTGGGAAAAAATGTCTACTTTTACCCAAAATTACCAGCGCGCACACCCAGCAAAATTGTGATCGTTTTTAGCGCTGCGCACAAATGTCAACATTTACCCAAAATTACGCAGCCCGCACAACCGGCAAAATTGTGAATGTTCTGTGCACTAGACAAAACTGTCTACATTTACCCAAAATTAGGCAGCCCGCAAAACCGGCAAAATTGTGACCGTTTTGTGCACTGGACAAAACTTTCTACATTTACCCAAAATTACCCAGCACGCACAACCGGCAAAATTGTTACCGTTTTGCGCGCTACGCAAATAATGACTACATTTACCCAAAAATTCCAAGCGCCCAAAACCTGAAAAATTGTAATTATTTTGCGCGCTGAGCACAAATGTCTACATTTAACCAAAGTGACCCAGCGCGTACAACCTGCAAAATTGGGACCGTTTTACGCGCTGACCAAATAAGTTTACATTTATCCAAAATTACTCACTACGCATAGCCGGCAAAATTGTGACCGTTTTGCACGCTGGGTAAAACTTTCTACATTTACCCAAAATTACCAGCGCACACCCGGCAAAATTGTGTCCGTTTTGCGCGATGCCCAAAAATGTCAACATTTACCCAAAATTACTCAACACGCACAACCGGCAAAATTGTGACCGTTTTGTGCGTTGCGCAAAACTCTCTAAATTTTCCCAAAATTCCTCAGCGCGCACAACCTGCTAAATTGTGACCGTTTTGCACGCTGACCAAAAATGTATACAGTTACCCAAAATTACCCCAAGGCTCACAAACGGCAAAATTGTGTCCATTTTGCCTGCGGAGCCAAAATGTCTACATTTAACCTAAATTACTCAGTGCGCACATCAAGCAAAAATTTGACCACTTTGCGTGCTGAGTAAAACAGTCTACATTTACCCAGAATTACAAAATATGCCAACATTTACCCAAATTACTCTACGCGCACAACCGGTAGAATTGTGACCTTTTGGCGTAATTAACAAAACTGCCTACATTTACCGAAAATTACGCAGCGCGCACACCCGGCAAAATTGTGACCGTTTTGCACGCTTAGCAAAAATGACAACATTTACCCAAAATTACGAAGCCCGCACAACCGGAAAAATTGTGACCATTTTGCGCGCTGGACAAAACTGCCTACATTTGCCCAAAATTACCGAGCACTCACAACCGGCAAAATTGTGACCATTTTGCGCGCTACACAAATAATGTCTGCATTTACCCAAAATTATACAGTGCCCACAACCCGCAAAATTGTGACTGTTTTGCGCGCTGAGCACAAATGTCTACATTTACCAAAAGTGACCCAGCGCGAACAACCTGTAAAATTGTGACCGTTTTGCGCGCTGACCAAATATGTCTACATTTACACAAAATTACTCAGCATGCTTTGCCGGCAAAATGTGGCCGTTTTGCACCCTGAGAAAAACTGTTTACATTTACACAAAATTACCAACGCACACCCGGCAAAATTGTGACCGTTTTGCCCGCGGCCCAAATATGTCAAAATTTACCCAAAATTACTCAGCCCGCACAACCAGCAAATTTCTGACGGTTTTGAGCGCTGAGCAAAACTGTCTAAATTTTCCCAAAATTCCTCAGCGAGCACAACCTGCAAAATTGTGACTGTTTTGCACGCTGACAAAAAATGTCTACAGTTTTGCTCATTGCACACAACCGGAAAAATTGTGACAATTTTGAGCCCGGAGCAAAAATATCTACATTTAACCAAAATTACTCAGCGTGCACATCCGGTAAAAATGTGACCGTTTTGCGTGCTGAGCAAAACTATCTACATTTACCCAAAATTACAAAATATGTCAACATTTACCCAAAATTACCTAACGCGCACAACCGGACAAATTGTGATCGTTTTTCGTGCTTAGCAAAACTGCCTACATTTACCGAAAAATAGTGCAGCGCGCACACCCGGCAAAATTGTGACCATTTACCCAAAATTACAACCACCAAAATTGTGACCATTTTGTGCGCTGAGCAAAACTGTCTACATTTACCCAAAATTACCCAGTGCACAATCGGCAAAATTGTAACTGTTTTGCGCGCTGCGCAAAAAATGTCTACATTTACCCAAAATTACCCATCGGGCACAACGGTCACAATTTTTGCCGGTTGTGCACACATGGCAATTTTCGACCTTTTTCCCCAGTGCACAAAACGGTCAACATGTTTTCCAGTTATTCACACATGGCAAAATAGTGACCGTTTCGCGCTCTGTTCTAAAATGTCTACATTAACCGAAAATTTCCATGTGTGCACAACCGGCAAAGATTGTGGCCGTTTTGTGTGCTCGGCAAAAATGATGACATTTACCCAAAATTATCCAGCGCGCACAGCGGGCAAAATTGTAACCGTTTTGCGCCCTTAGGAAAACAGTATAAATTTGCCCAAAATTACGCAGCGTGCACAGCCGGCAAACTTGAGACCGTTTTGCACGCTGAGCAAAAATGCCTACATTTGCCCAAAATTACTCAACGCGCACTCCCGACAAAATTGTGACCGTTTTGCGCGCTGAGCAAAACATTCTACAGTTACCCAAAATTACCAGAGCGCACCCCCGGCAAAATTGTGACCGTTTTACGCGCTGGACAAAAATGTTTACTTTTACCCAAAATTACCAGCTCACACACCCGGCAAAATTGTGACCGTTTTCCGCGCAGCGCAAAAATGTCAACATTTACCCAAAATTACGCAGCCTACACAAGCGGTAAAATTGTGACCATTTTTGCACGCTGGGCAAAACTGTCTACATTTATCCAAAATTACCCATCGCGCACAACCGGCAAAATTGTGACCGTTTTGCGCGCTACGCAAACAATGTCTACATTTATCCAAAATTACCCAGCGCCCATAAACTCCAACATTGTAACTGTTTTGCGTGCTGAGCACAAATGTCTACATGTATCCAAAGTGACTCAGCGCGTTCAACCTGCAAAATTGTGACCGTTTTACGCGCTGACCAAACATATCTACATTTACCCAAAATTACTGAGCGCGCATAGCCGGCAAAATTGTGACCGTTTTGCGTGCTGCCCAAAAATGTCCACATTTACCCAAAATTACTCCCCCTGCCAATCGGCAAAATTGTGACCGTTTTGCGCGCTGTGCAAAAACAGTATAAATTTGCCCAAAATTACGCAACACGCACAGCTGGCAAAATTGATACCGTTTTTCATGCTAAGCAAAAATGCCCACATTTGCACAAAATTACTCAACGCGCACAACCGGAAAAATTGTGACCGTTTTGCGCACTGAGCAAAACTGTCTAGCTTTTCCAAAAATTATCCAGCGCGCACAACCGGCAAAATTGTGACACTTTTGCGCGCTGAGCAAAACTGTCTACATTTACCCAAAATTAACCAGAGCGCACAAACAGCAAAATTGTAACCGTTTTGTGCGCTGGGCAAAATTGTCTACATTTACCCAAAATTACCCAGCGCGCACAACCCGCAAAATTGTGACTGTTTTGCGCTCTACCTAAATAATGTCTACATTTACCCAAGTGACTCAGCGCGCACAACCAGCAAAATTGTGACCGTTTTGCGCGCTGACCAAATATGTCTACATTTATCCAAAGTGACTCAGCGCGCATAGCCAACAAAATTGTGACCGTTTTGCGTGCTGACCAAATATGTCTAAATTTATCCAAAGTGACTCAGCGCGCATAGCCGGCAAAATTGTGACCGTTTTGCACGCTGTGCAAAACTTTCTACATTTACCCAAAATTACCAGCGTGCACACCCGGAAAAATTGCGACAGTTTTGCGTGCTGGGAAAAAATGTCTACTTTTACCCAGCGCGCACACCCGGCAAAATTATGACCGTTTTACGCGCTGCGCAAAAATGTCAACATTTACCCAAAATTACGCAGCCCGCACAACCGGCCAAATTGTGACTGTTTTGCGCGCTGGGCAAAACTGTCTACATTTACCCAAAATTGCCCAGCGCGCACAACCGGTAAAA
Organism: Scilla litardierei; assembly: GCA_030789695.1. Lineage (NCBI taxonomy): Eukaryota > Viridiplantae > Streptophyta > Magnoliopsida > Asparagales > Asparagaceae > Scilla > Scilla litardierei. The sequence goes on along the minus strand of CM061137.1, from coordinate 62,236,287 downwards.
TTTTGACCATTTTGCGTTCTACGCAAATAAAGTCTACATTTACCGAAAATTACACTGCGCCCACAACCCACAAAATTGTAACTGTTTGGCGCGCTGAACACAAATGTCTATATTTACCCAAATTTAACCAGTGCGTACAACCTGCAAAATTGTGACCATTTTGTGCGCTGACCAAATATGTCAACATTTACCCAAAGCTACTTAGCGCGCATAGCCGGCAAAATTGTGACCGTTTTGCACACTGGGCAAAACTGTTTACATTTACCCAAAATTACCAGCGCACATCCAGTAGAATTGTGGCCGTTTTGCGCGCTGCCCAAAAATGTCAACATTTACCCAAAATTACGCAGCCCGCACAACCGGCAAAATTGTGAATGTTCTGTGCACTAGACAAAACTGTCTACATTTACCCAAAATTAGGCAGCCCGCACAACCGGCAAAATTGTGACCGTTTTGTGCACTGGACAAAACTGTCTACATTTACCCAAAATTACCCAGCACGCACAACCGGCAAAATTGTGACCGTTTTGCGCGCTACGCAAATAATGTCTACATTTACCCAAAAATACCAAGCGCCCAAAACCTGAAAAATTGTAATTATTTTGCGCACTGAGCACAAATGTCTACATTTAACCAAAGTGACCCAACGCGTACAACCTGCAAAATTGGGACCGTTTTACGCGATGACCAAATAAGTCTACATTTATCCAAAATTACTCAGTACGCATAGCCGGCAAAATTGTGACCGTTTTGCACGCTGGGTAAAACTTTCTACATTTACCCAAAATTACCAGCGCACACCCGGCAAAATTGTGTCCGTTTTGCGCGATGCCCAAAAATGTCAACATTTACCCAAAATTACTCAGCACGCACAACCGGCAAAATTGTGACCGTTTTTGCGCGCTGCGCAAAACTCTCTAAATTTTCCCAAAATTCCTCAGCGCGCACAACCTGCTAAATTGTGACCGTTTTGCACGCTGACCAAAAATGTATACAGTTACCCAAAATTACCCCAAGGCTCACAAACGGCAAAATTGTGTCCATTTTGCCTGCGGAGCCAAAATGTCTACATTTAACCTAAATTACTCAGTGCGCACATCAAGCAAAAATTTGACCACTTTGCGTGCTGAGTAAAACAGTCTACATTTACCCAGAATTACAAAATATGCCAACATTTACCCAAATTACTCTACACGCACAACCGGTAGAATTGTGACCTTTTGGCGTGATTAACAAAACTGCCTACATTTACCGAAAATTACGCAGCGCGCACACCCGGCAAAATTGTGACCGTTTTGCACGCTTAGCAAAAATGACAACATTTACCCAAAATTACGAAGCCCGCACAACCAGAAAAATTGTGACCATTTTGCGCGCTGGACAAAACTGCCTACATTTGCCCAAAATTACCGAGCACTCACAACCGGCAAAATTGTGACCATTTTGCGCGCTACACAAATAATGTCTGCATTTACCCAAAATTATACATCGCCCACAACCCGCAAAATTGTGACTGTTTTGCGCGCTGAGCACAAATGTCTACATTTACCAAAAGTGACCCAGCGCGAACAACCTGCAAAATTGTGACCGTTTTGCGCGCTGACCAAATATGTCTACATTTACACAAAATTACTCAGCATGCTTGCCGGCAAAATGTGGCCGTTTTGCACCCTGAGAAAAACTGTTTACATTTACACAAAATTACCAACGCACACCCGGCAAAATTGTGACCGTTTTGCCCGCTGCCCAAAAATGTCAAAATTTACCCAAAATTACTCAGCCCGCACAACCGGCAAATTTCTGACGGTTTTGAGCGCTGAGCAAAACTGTCTAAAATTTCCTAAAATTCCTCAGCGAGCACAACCTGCAAAATTGTGACTGTTTTGCACGCTGACCAAAAATGTCTACAGTTTTGGTCAATGCGCACAACCGGAAAAATTGTGACAATTTTGAGCCCGGAGCAAAAATATCTACATTTAACCAAAATTACTCAGCGTGCACATCCGGAAAAAATGTGACCGTTTTGCGTGCTGAGCAAAACTATCTACATTTACCCAAAATTACAAAAGATGTCAACATTTACCCAAAATTACCTAACGCGCACAACTGGACAAATTGTGATCGTTTTGCGTGCTTAGCAAAACTGCCTACATTTACCGAAAAATAGTGCAGCGCGCACACCCGGCAAAATTGTGACCATTTACCCAAAATTACAACCACCAAAATTGTGACCATTTTGTGCGCTGAGCAAAACTGTCTACATTTACCCAAAATTACCCAGTGCACAATCGGCAAAATTGTAACTGTTTTGCGCGCTGCGCAAAAAATGTCTACATTTACCCAAAATTACCCATCGGGCACAACGGTCACAATTTTTGCCGGTTGTGCACACATGGCAATTTTCGACCTTTTTCCCCAGTGCACAAAACGGTCAACATGTTTTCTAGTTATTCACACATGGCAAAATAGTGACCGTTTCGCGCTCTGTTCTAAAATGTCTACATTAACCGAAAATTTCCATGTGTGCACAACCGGCAAAGATTGTGGCCGTTTTGTGTGCTCGGCAAAAATGATGACATTTACCCAAAATTATCCAGCGCGCACAGCGGGCAAAATTGTAACCGTTTTGCGCCCTTAGGAAAACAGTATAAATTTGGCCAAAATTACGCATCGTGCACAGCCGGCAAACTTGAGACCGTTTTGCACGCTGAGCAAAAATGCCTACATTTGCCCAAAATTACTCAACGCGCACTCCCGACAAAATTGTGACCGTTTTGCGCGCTGAGCAAAACATTCTACAGTTACCCAAAATTACCAGAGCGCACCCCCGTCAAAATTGTGACCGTTTTACGCGCTGGACAAAAATGTTTACTTTAACCCAAAATTACCAGCTCACACACCCGGCAAAATTGTGACTGTTTTCCGCGCAGCGCAAAAATGTCAACATTTACCCAAAATTACGCAGCCCGCACAAGCGGTAAAATTGTGACCATTTTTGCACGCGGGGCAAAACTGTCTACAGTTATCCAAAATTACCCATCGCGCATAACCGGCAAAATTGTGACCGTTTTGCGTGCTACGCAAATAATGTCTACATTTATCCAAAATTACACAGCGCCCATAAACTCCAAAATTGTAACTGTTTTGCGTGCTGAGCACAAATGTCTACATTTATCCAAAGTGACTCAGCGCGTTCAACCTGCAAAATTGTGACCGTTTTACGCGCTGACCAAACATATCTACATTTACCCAAAATTACTGAGCGTGCATAGCCGGCAAAATTGTGACCGTTTTGCATGCTGCCCAAAAATGTCCACATTTACCCAAAATTACTCCCCCTGCCAATCGGCAAAATTGTGACCGTTTTGCGCGCTGTGCAAAAACGGTATAAATTTGCCCAAAATTACGCAACACGCACAGCTGGCAAAATTGATACCGTTTTTCATGCTAAGCAAAAATGCCCACATTTGCACAAAATTACTCAACGCGCACAACCGGAAAAATTGTGACCGTTTTGTGCGCTGAGCAAAACTGTCTAGCTTTTCCAAAAATTATCCAGCGCGCACAACCGGCAAAATTGTGACACTTTTACGCGCTGAGCAAAACTGTCTACATTTACCCAAAATTAACCAGAGCGCACAAATAGTAAAATTGTAACCGTTTTGTGCGCTGGGCAAAATTGTCTACATTTACTCAAAATTACCCAGCGCGCACAACCCGCAAAATTGTGACTGTTTTGCGCTCTACCTAAATAATGTCTACATTTACCCAAGTGACTCAGCGCGCACAACCAGCAAAATTGTGACCGTTTTGCGCGCTGACCAAATATGTCTACATTTATCCAAAGTGACTCAGCGCGCATAGCCAACAAAATTGTGACCGTTTTGCGTGCTGACCAAATATGTCTAAATTTATCCAAAGTGACTCAGCACGCATAGCTGGCAAAATTGTGACCGTTTTGCGACGCTGTGCAAAACTTTCTACATTTACCCAAAATTACCAGCGTGCACACCCGGAAAAATTGCGACAGTTTTGCGTGCTGGGAAAAAATGTCTACTTTTACCCAGCGCGCACACCCGGCAAAATTATGACCGTTTTGCGCGCTGCGCAAAAATGTCAACATTTACCCAAAATTACGCAGCCCGCACAACTGACCAAATTGTGACCGTTTTGCGCGCTGGGCAAAACTGTCTACATTTACCCAAAATTGCCCAGCGCGCACAACCGGTAAAATTTTGACCATTTTGCGTTCTACGCAAATAACGTCTACATTTACCGAAAATTACACGGCGCCCACAACCCACAAAATTGTAACTGTTTGGCGCGCTAAACACAAATGTCTATATTTACCCAAATTGACCCAGTGCGTACAACCTGCAAAATTGTGACCATTTTGTGCGCTGACCAAATATGTCAACATTTACCCAAAGCTACTTAGCGCGCATAGCCGGCAAAATTGTGACCGTTTTGCTCACTGGGCAAAACTGTCTACATTTACCCAAAATTACCAGCGCACATCCAGTAAAATTGTGGCCGTTTTGCGCGCTGCCCAAAAATGTCAACATTTACCCAAGATTATTCAGCCCGCCCAACCGGCAAAATTGTGACCGTTTTGCTCGCTGAGCAAAACTGTCTAAATTTTTCCAAAATTCCTCAGCGCGCACAACCTGCAAAATTGTGACCGTTTTGCACGCTGACCATAAATGTCTACAGTTAAAATTGCTCAACCCTCACAACCGGCAAAATTGTGACCATTATGCGTGCGGAGCCAAATGTCTACATTTAACCGAAATTACTCAGCGCGCACATCTGGAAAAAATGTGACCGTTTTGCGTGCTAAGCAAAACAGTCTACATTTACCCAGAATTATAAAATATGTCAACGTTAACGATTTCTCGGACTCACACGGATTTATCTGGCATTTAGGGTAAATCGGAGCCCAATGAGGAGCGTTCGTGGTTTCTACGTGTAGAGGAGATAGTTTCGATGACTTTCCATGAGATTTTGATTGGTTTGATCAAACGGTTGCAGCGAATAATGGGGTTGATGAATATTACTATCTTTGGCAGCCCAAGCTATAGGCTTATCTGGTCATCAAACGACCTAAATCTTGGCTCCAATGACATCGGTAGTGCGTCACCATCGCTTCCCACATGAAAACTATAATAATCCACTCACGGGTTCAATACACAAGCAATTGCCGCGGTGAACAATTTCTGGGAAACACACGGATTTTGCAGGTGTTTTGGGAAATGCGGTTCGTCCATGGTTTCTATGTGAAGATGATGTAGTTTTCTTGACTTCCCATGAGATTTCGGTTACTGTGAATAGAGTGGTTGACGAATTACTGTGAATAGAGTGGTTGGCGAATTTTACTATTTCTGGCAGCACTAGCTATAGGCCAATCCGGACATCAAACGACCGAAATCTTGGCCCCTATGAAATCGATATTGCATCACCATCGTTTTCTATAGGAAAACTATAAGAATACTCACGGGTTCAATACACAAGCAATTGCCACGGTTAACGACTTATTCGACTCGCACGGATTTCACAACCGTTATTGGGGAAATAAGCAGCCAAATGAGGTTCGTCCATGGTTTCTATGTGAAGAGGAGGTAGTATTCTTGACTTCCCATGAGATTTCGTTTGATATGACCATACGGTTACGGTGAATAGAGTGGTTGACGAATTTTACTATTTCTGGCAGCGCCAGCTATCGGCCAATCCGAGCATCAAACGACAGAAATCGTCGCTCCTACGACATTCGTGCATCACCATCGCTTCCCATGTGAAATCTATAATAATCGACTCACGGGTTGAATACAAAAGCAATTGCCAATGTGAACAATTTTTGGGACTCGCATGGATTTTGCCGGTGTTTTAGGTAAATAAGAGGCCAAATGAGGAGCGTGTTTCTATGTGAAGAGGATGTAGTTTCCATGAATTTCCTTGAGATTTTGATTGGAATGACCCCACGATTGATGCGAATAGCGGGGTTGAAGTATTTTACTTTTTCTTGAAGTCTCAGCTATCGGCCAATCCGGGCATCAAACGACCGAAATCCTGGCTCCTATGAAATAGATCGTGCATCACCATCACTTTCCATAGAAAAACTATACGAATCCATTCGGTTCAATACACAATCAATTGCTACGTTTAGCGATTTCTGGGACTCGCACGGATTTTACACCCTTTATTAGGGAAATTTGAAGCCAAATGCGGTGCGTCCGCGGTTTTTTTGTGAAGAGAAGGCAGTTTTCTTGACTTTCCGTGAGATTTCGGTTGATATGACCACACGGTTACTGCGAATAGCGTGGTTAAATAATTTAAGTATTTCTCGAAGATCCAGCTATCGGCCGATCCGGGCTTCAAACGACCGAATTCTTGGCTCCTACGACATCAATAGTTCATCCCCCTTGCTTTCAATGTAAAAACAATAATAATCCACTCACGGGTTCAATACACAAGCAATTACCGCTGTGAACGATTTCTGTGACTCACGGATTTTGCAGGCGTTTTGAGTAACTAAGAGGACAAGATAGTTTTTATGACTTCCCATGAGATTTCGATTGGGATGACCCCACATTTGCTGCGAATAGTGGGGTTGAAGAATTTTACTAGTTCCGGTAACCCAGCTATCAGCCAATTCGGTTATCAAACGACCAAAATCTTGGCTCCTATGAAATCGATCGGGCATCACCATCGCTTTACATGGTAAAACCTTAAGAATCCACTCACGGGTTCAATACAAAAGTTTTTGCCACAATTAACGATTTGTTGGACTCGCATGGATTTCGCATGCATTTAGAGTAAATAGAGCGTCTGTGGTTTCTATGTGAAGAGGAGATAGTTTCCATGACTTCCTATAAGATTTTGATTGGTTTGAACATACGGTTGCCGCGAAAAACGGGGTTGAAGAATTTTACTATTTCTGGCAACTCCAGATCGAAATTTCTTTGATGTCAATTGCTAACATCATCGGAATAGTCATGTTTTCTCCTGCATCAGAAGGGGAGGTAGTTTTTATGACTTCCCATGAGATTTCGATTGGGACGACCCCAAGGTTGCTGCGAATAGCGGGGTTGAAGAATTTTACTATTTCTGGTAACTCAGCGATCTGCCAATCCGGGCATCAAACGACCGAAATCTTGGCTACTATGAAATCGATAGTGCATCACCATCACTTTCCATGGGAAAATTGTATAACTCCACTCACGGGTTCAATACTCAAGCAATTGCCACAGTTACCTATTTCAGGGACTCGCACGAATTTCGCAGGCATTTAGGGTAAATATGAGGCCTAAGGAGGAGCGTCCGTAGTTTCTATGTGAAGAGGAGATAGTTTCCATGACATCCCATGAGATTTTGTTTGGTTTGATCAAACGGTTGCCGCGGATAACGGGATTAAAGAATTTTACTATTTCTGGTAGCCCCAACTATTGGCTAATCACATCAAATGACCGAAATCTTGGTTCCAACGACATCGATAGTGCATCAGCATCGCTTTCCATATGAAACCTATAATTATCCACCCTCGGGTTCAATATACAAGCAATTGCAACGGTGAACAATTTCAGGGAAACACACGGATTTTGCATGTGTTTGGGAAAAAATGAGGCCAAATGAGAAGCGTCAGCTGTTTCTATGTGAAGTGGATGTAGTTTTCATATGGGATTTCGATTGGGATGACCACACGATTACATCGAATAGCGTGGTGGACGAATTTAACTATTTCTGGCAGCGCCAGCTATTGGCCAATCCGGGCATCAAACGAATGAAATCTTAGCTCCTACGACATCAATAATACATCAACATCGCTTTTCAAGTGAAAACAATAATAAGGCACTCACGGGTTCAATACACAAGCAATTGCCATGGTGAACTATTTCTAGGACTCGCCCGGATTTGGCCGGCGTTTTGGGTTAATAAGAGGCCAAATAAGTAGTGTCCGCTGTTTCTATGTGAATGGGAAGTAGTTTTCATGACATTCCATGAGATTTCGATTGGGATGACCCCACGGTTGCTGCTAATAGCGGTGTTAAAGAATTTTACTATTTCTGACAGCCCTAGCTATCGGCCAATCCGGGCATGAAACGACCGAAATCTTGGCTCCAACGACACTGAGCCTGCATCACCATCGCTTTCCATGTGAAAAGTATAATAATGCACTCACGGGTTCAATACACAAGCAATTGGCACGGTGAACGATTCTGGGACTCGCACGGATTTTGCCGGCATTTTGGGTAAATTAGAGACCAAATAAGGATCGTCCACTGTTTCTATGTGAAGAGGAGGTAGTTTCCCATGACTTTCCATGAGATTTCGATTGGGATGACCTCACGGTTACTGCAAATAGTGGGGTGGAAGAAATTTACTATTTCTGGCAGCTCAGCAATCGGCCAATCCGGGCATCAACCTATCGAAATCTTGGCTCCTATGAAATCGATAGTGCATCACCATGGCTTTCCAGAGGAGAACTATTAGAATCCACTCACAGGTTCAATACACAAGAAATTGCCACCTTAAACAATTTCTTGGACTCGCACGGATTTGACAACCGTTATTGTGGACATTATAGGCCAAATACGGTGCGTCTATGGTTTCTATGTGAAGAGGAGATAGTTTTCTTGACTTTCCAGGAGATTTCGAGTGATACAGCGTGGTGGACGAATTATACTATTTCTGGAAGCACCAGCTATCGGCCAATCCGGGCATCAAACAACCAAAATCTTGGCTCCTGCGACATCGCTAATGCATCGCCATCTCTTTCCATGTGAAAATTATAATAATCCACTCACATGTTCAATGCACAAGCAATTGCCACGGTGAACAATTTCTAGGACTCGAACGGATTTTTCCGGCGTTTTGGGTAAATAATAGGCCAAATGAGGAGCGTCCGCTGTTTCTATGTGAATAGGAAGTAGTTTCCATGAATTCCCCTGAGATTTTTATCAGTTTGGCCAAACGGTTGCCGCGAATAATGTGGTTGATGAATTTTACTATTTCTGGATGCCCCAGCTATCGGCCAATCCGGGTATCAAACGATCGAAACCTTGGCTCATCCGACATCGATCGTTCATCACCATCGCTTTGGATGTGAAAGCTATAATAATCCACTCACGGGTTCAAAACACAAGCAATTCCCGCGGTGAACGATTTCTGGGACTCGCACGGATTTTGTAGGCGTTTTGGGTAACTAATAGGCCAAATGAAGAGTGTTTGCTGTTTCTATCTGAAGGGGAGGTATTTTTTATGACTTTCCATCAGATTTTGATTGGGATGACCCGACGGTTGCTGCGAATATCAGGGTTGAAGAATTTTCATATTTCTGGTAAGCCATGTATCGGCCAATCCGGGCATTAAACAACCAAAATCTTGGCTCCTATGAAATAGATAGTCCATCACCATTGCTTTCGATGGGAAAAATATAAGGATCCACACCCAGGTTCAATACACAAGCATTTGCCATGGTTAACGATTTCTGTGACTCGCACGGATTTCGCTGGCATTTTGGGTAAATTGGAGCCCAATGAGGAGCGTCTATGGTTTCTATGTGAAGAGGAGAAAGTTTCCATGACTTTCCATGAGATTTTGATTGGTTTGATCAAACGGTTGAAACGAATAACAGGGTTGATGAATATTACTATTTTTGGCAACCCAATCTATTGGCCTATCCGGTCATCAAATGACCTAAATCTTGCTCCAACGACATCGGTAGCGAATCACCATTGCTTTCCGTATGAAAACTATAATAATCCCCACTCACAGGTTCATTACACAAGCAATTCCCGTGGTGAACGATTTTTGGGACTCGCAAGGATTTTGCTGACGTTTTGGGTAACTAAGAGGCCAAATGCGGAGCGTCTGTTGTTTTTATGTGAAGGGGAGGTAGTTCTTATGACTTACCTTGAGATTTCGATCGGGATGACCCCACGGTTGTTGCGAATAGTAGGGTTGAAGAACTTTACTAGTAACCCAGCTATCAGCCAATCCGGGCATTAAACGACCGAAATCTTGGCTCCTATGAAATCGATAGCCCATCACCATCGCCTTCTATGGGAAAAATATAAGAATCCACTCACAGGTTCAATACACAAGCAATTGCCACTATTAACGATTTCTCAGACTCGCACGGATTTCGCTGGCATTTTGGGTAAATTGGAGCCAAATGAGGAACATCCGTGGTTTCTATGTGATGAGGAGATAGTTTCCATGGCTTTCCCTCAGATTTTGATTGGTTTGATCAAACGGTTGCAACGAATAACGGTGTTGTTGAATATTACTATTTCTGGCAGCCCAACCTACCGGCTTATCCGGTCATCAAACAACCTAAATCTTGGGTCCAACGACATCGGAAGAGCATCACCATCGCTTTCCATATGAAAACTATAAGAATCCACTCACAGGTTCAATACACAAGCAATTGCCACGGTGAACAATTTTTGGGAAACACACGTATTTTGCAGGCGTTTTGGAAAAATATGAGGCCAAATGAGGAGCGTCAGTTGTTTCAATATGAAGCGGATGTAGTTTCCATGATTTCCCATGAGATTTTGCTTGGGATGACCCCCCACGGTTGCTGCAAATAGCAGGGTTGAAGAATTTTACTATTTCTGGCCCAGCTATCGGCCAATCCGGGCATCAAACGACCGAAATCTTGGCCCCTATGAAATCGATATTGCATCACCATCATTTTCCATAGGAAAACTATAAGAATCCACTCACGGGTTCAATACAAAAGCAATTGCCACGGTTAACGACTTCTTCGACTCGCACGGATTTCACAGCCGTCATTTGGGAAATAAGCGGCCAAGTGCGGTTCGTCTGTGGTTTCTTTGTGAAGAGCATGTAGTTTTCTTGACTTCCCATGAAATTTCGATTGATATGATCATAATGTTACTGCAAATAGAGTGGTTGACGAATTTTACTATTTCTGGCAGAACCAGCTATCGGCCAATCCGGGCATCAAATGACCGAAATATTTGCTCCTACGACATCGATAGTACATCAAATCGCTTTACATATGAAAACTAAAATAATCCACTCACGGGTTCAATACACAAGAAATTGCCAAGGTGAACAATTTTTGGGACTCGCACGGATTTTGCCGGCGTTTTAGGTAAATAAGAGGGCAAATAAGGAGTGCACATTGTTTCTATGTGAAGATGAGGTAGTTTTCATGATTTCCCTTGAGATTTTGATTGGTTTGACCCAACGGTTACCGCGAATAACGTGGTTGATGAATTTTACTATTTATTGATGCCCTGGCTATCAGCCAATCTGGGTATCAAATGTTCGAAATCTTGGCTCCTACGACATCACCATCCCTTTCCATGTGAAAACTATAATAATCTACTCACGGGTTCAATACACAAGCAATTCCCGTGGTGAACTATTTCTGGGACTCGCAAGGATTTTGCAGGCATTTTGGGTAACTAAGAGGCCAAATGCGGAGCGTCGACTATTTCTATGTGAAGGGGAGGTAGATTTTATAACTTCCCTTGTGATTTCGATCGGGATGACCCCACGGTTGCTGCGAATAGCAAGGTCGAAGAATTTTACTATTTCTGGTAACCCTGCTATTGGTCAATCCGGGCATTAAACAACCAAATTCTTGTCTCCTACGAAATACATAGTCCTTTCCCATTGCTTTCCATGGAAAAACTATAAGAATCCACTCACATGTTCAATACGCAAGCATTTGCCATGGCTAACGATTTCTCGGATTCGCACGGATTTCGCTTGCATTTAGGATAAATTGCAGCCCCATGAGGAGCGTCTGTGGTTTCTATGTGAAGAGGAGATAGTTTCCATGGATTTTCATGAGATTATGATTGTTTTGATCAAACAATTGAAACGAATAACAGGGTTGATGAATATTACTATTTTTGGCAGCCCAAGCTATCGGCTTATCCTGTCATCAATCGACCTAAATCTTGGCACCAACGAAATCAATAGTGCATCACCATCGCTTTCATATGAAAACTATAATAATCCACTCACGGGTTCAATACACAGGCAATTGACATGGTGAACAATTTCTGGGAAACACACGGACTTTGCAGGCGTTTTGGGGAAAATATGAGGCCAAATGAGGAGCGTCAGCTGTTTCTATGTGAAGCGGATGTAGTTTCCATGAATTTCCATGAGATTTCGATTGGGATGACCCCACGGTTGCTGTGCAGGGTTGAAGAATTTTACTATTTCTGGCAGCCCCAGCTAATAGCGTGGTGGACGAATTTAACTATTTCTGGTAGCACCAGCTATTGGCCAATCCAGGTATCAAACGACTGAAATCTTGGCTACTACGACATCGATAGTGCATCACCATCGATTTCCATGTGAAAACTATAATGATGCACTCACGG